>WOGP01001026.1:0-20679 GCA_015342065.1 Leptinotarsa undecemlineata | reverse complement strand
TAGAAAATAATATATATTAAATAATTTTAGTGATATGAAGATACTGCCATAAATTTCAACAAGAACTACGTGAAAGTGCAAGAGCTTGGAAGTCACGAAACAGATAAGCATATGTAAATATTTCCACTGAACGCTGAAAATATGATTTCATACTTGAAAACCAATTGCTTGAATACCACTACCGGGTCATAAATATTTCAATTATCTCAACTTCATTCGATTTTTCAAACTCTAATTGGATACCGATAATGTGAATACAAGCTGATAAAGCATCTACGGGCATTGCTCGATTTGTAGAATTTGGCAAATACTTTCTGAATTATTGACCTCATGAGAAAATTCATAGTACTCATTTCAGATTATTCAACTTCTCTAATTTCTTGAACTAGCAATATAGCAATTACTAGAAAACTTAATTGCTACAAGACTGAATTGAATCACTAGTTATTTGGATAATAGAAGACAAAAATTGAAATTGAATAGCATAACATCTGATGTAGTTGGTATTCCACGCGGGAGTATGTTAGGACCATTATTATTTCTGCTGTATATCGATGACATTGTAAAGGCTTCTGGAAGTTGTTCAATTCATTTGCTTGCTAATTATATATTTTTCTATTTTCGATCTCAATTAAGTTGTGAAAGTTTCAATTCTACTCTCATACGCAAATACGCAGATGGTGCAGTTAGAATCTTAAAATCAATAAGACTAAGCTCATGCTCATCGGAAATGGCAGTGATTACTATCAATTCAGGAGTTCTAATATGGAAATTAAATTGGGTAATGCGGAAATCGTAGTTGAGGAAAACGTATAATATTTAGTAGCCATGATAGATAACATGCTATGTTTTAAAGATCATGCCAACTATATAATCAAAACTATTGAAATCTAATTGAACTCTCTTCACTGAGTATCACAACATTTGAACATATGGACATTGGGATCGACGTGAATGTATTCAATATATGCTAGCATCGCTGAACTGCATTTCTGTTTCCAAATACTCTCTGCTTTTAAAATCAAGATGAGTCTAGCACCTCCAATACATCCTAATGAAATACTGTATAACCAGATTCACCCATATCAAACAAGAAACAGAAATAATTATCATGCGCCACAACTGTTGAAGAGCTATTCACAAAATTCCATATGTTTCAGGGGTATAAATGCTTTCAATGAATTACCTGTTTCTAGTCAAGAAGCAACTTCATTTTTGATGAGCGTTTATTCTAAAATAGCGTTCTAAACTAACTGAGATGCATGGTTTGACCAGAACTGACACCGTTCCAACCCTCTTATGAGGGGTATCATTAGCAATTAAATCCAAATAATTTACATCAAAAGTACAGTTTGTACTCCAGACATTCATTATGGAATCGACACAGATATTATTCATAGGAGCATTTCACACTATCATATATGAAAGGGTTACGATATGAAATTTCAATGATATCATCTATCATGACCAGCATCCAAAATGGCATGATTTTAAGTTTCGGAATAAGACATCTGATTTATCACCTCATCACCACCTTTTTAGACAACATTACAAAACGAAACACTTATTTCATTCATAATATTACGACTTCATGAAAGTTGTTCTTTCAAAAGTATTGACTTTTTGTTTCGTGTAATTCAATGTTGAAAGTACTTGTTACAAGAGGGCTTTTTCTTCCAGTTTGAATCTGTAAGTAACTTCTATACAGGATCTACACATCTTTCTGAAAAGTTCATTTAGAATGAATTAAAATGGGTATATTTTCAATAGATATTAACTACTTGGGAAGAAAAAGTTTTGGCTTTCTGTTTCTCCATTTTCAAACATAAAAAAAATGTTGTAATACTTTAAAGAATGAAAAAACAATCAATTACAGAATAAATTCTTAACAACGATTTGTAAGTTGTGCCAAGAAGTAACTTTTGACACAAACTGGAGGAAAAAACCCTCTCGAAACAATTACTTTCATATGAACATTCAACTTAACAGCTTTATTTTTTCCTTCAGACGTTTTCTATATCTTTTGTGTAAAACTAGAGAAGGAGAAAGCTTTCGCCCCAAAAACTAATTTCTCCTAGAAGATATGTCTCATTCGATTTATAAATGTGCAATTTTCTCAAAAGCACTGATTTCTATGTCAATTTCATCCAATAATGTTTTTACTTTTTACATCTTTTGGACAGTCCTGTAGTACCCGTAGATTCAGTTATGGTGAAGGCCAAAAATGGTGAAAAATTTTCATTTCTTGGATATGTTTCTTTTTATTGCAGGCAATGAAAAATGGATATGTTACAGGTAATGTTAGAAGACAGAGTAAACCCGGGTGGACTCATCAGTATTGCCCAAGCTTTTTGGGTAAAATCCGAATAATGAGTAAAATAAATTTTATTTCGTGAATCACCCATACTCACCTAGGTCTACCCAACTCTGGCTGGGTAATGGTGTTTGTGCTATTAAATGTATAATGTTTTGCCCCTTGTGTTTACGATTTTCAAGCGAATATGCGCCTTTGTGAGTTCAATTAACAATAACAGTATAAAAATGCACTTTGATTTTAATTACATTAATCAATTAGGTTAATTTTCAACATCACCCAGTCAACATTGAGTAGATCTAGATGAAAATGGATACATCCCGAATTAAAATTTGTTTTACTCATTATTCTGACTTTACCTATCCAAAATGTTTGGTAATTACGTACTATTACCCGGGTAGGTTTACCCCATCTTCCAGCTCTACCCGTAACAGATATATCGACGATAACATTTATTCACAATGTGAACATCGAATGTACCAATACCTGCATAGGTTTTGCAAAATTTTATAAATGAAAGGTCAACTTTCAAAGTTCATTGCTAATTTCCCAGCAATTCCGCTCTATCATTATTCCCTTATGGCACACTCATTTTAATTACGATGCGGCATTCGAATTCATTGTTCTTTCTGCCATTCGAGGAAAACAAATAAACGTCACGAACCTAGACATACCAATTAATGTGACACAGCATTCGAAAACAATTGTAATATAAGATAATTGACTGTTATTGCACGCAGCTGACACTTTTGAATTCCCAAAAAAATTAAACGGCTCCGATACATCGGTTCAGTTCGGTTTACACCACTAACAATTGAGACAATAAGTTTAATTACTCAAAATTATTCGAACCGGATTGAACGAACTTTTATCGGATATACTGAGTGCTTCAATGGAAACTTACTCTATCATGAAGAAAAGGTTTTTTGTTTATTTTTCTGGGCAGTTAGTCCAGTAGTGGCAATACATTCTCAGAAATGACTGACAATTTATTTTGCAATGGCGTACGGAAATTATACTAAACAGATGAGGAAAAATGATGATGAAATATATAGAATCACAACCTTGATAACAATGTTTTCGTTTTTATGCAATATTTCAGAGAATTTAGTGCCTACTACTATGGAATTATTCTGTAGTGGAGGATTTATGGGGAGCTGTGCAGCTGTTGCAGTCCAGATCCACATATTTGAGAGGGTAGCTAATTCACCTCTGATTTCATCAGTCAGCGCGTTATATTATTGTTTCTTCAAGTGAGGCATGTATTATGAAACAAAAAGTAATCATAAATGACAACTTGATGCATAAGTCATGAGAGAGTGCCACTAGCCGCCTCTATGCAGTTCTCTTGTCATGATCAGTTGGCATTACTGTGAAAATTATTCCCATAACGCCAACCCAAGGTTGATGGTGGTATTATTCTTGTAGATAAATAAGTGGAGAAACTAACAATTTTTCTCCAGATCTCGATTGAAATAATGTTTGATCCAATAATCCAAGTTTAATTGACTAACCGAATAATCATCATGAAGTGAACCACTTTTCCTTAGTGTTCCAAGAAAATGAAAATAAATGAATTGAATTCACGTCAATGATGCCTTTTGCAAAAATTCAATGATCACAGTAATAGATTGTGCATCTTTCATGACAAAGATTTTCAAGACTAGAGGAATTTGCCAATGAAGCAATAAATTTTTTTTCGTATTTCCAAACCAATTCGACGAAAAGAAACGAACAAGAACCATTCTCCCATTGTAGGTTTGCGTGAAAACAACGTCCAGGAAATGTACCCTCACTGTAAGAGCCTTACATAGACCATGCATCACATTATGGCTACTTTTCATCAGCCCTTCTACTAATCAATCAGTAGAAAGGGCAATTTTGTTCTGAAACAGATAAAAAAGATTTCTACTCCCGTGCTACAATGAGCAAAACTCAGCAGTCCTAAGCATCGAACGAATTAACTAAGAATGTAGACCTCGAAAATGTGATTGATTCTTTTTCAAACTCTACATCTCGAAGAAAACAATTACAATCTTCCTCTTGTTGTTTCAAATTGTCATCAAAAAATAATTTTATGTTTACTATTACTTCAAACGCATCCATCGATTTATACATTTTTTTGAGTATTTTCACCTTACACAATCTAAATTAATGTCGTGGGGTTGTGGTTAAGATTCCAATAGCACAAAATCGCATTGTAAGACTGATTTTTGATATGGAAATAGCTAAATACCGATATTCATAAAAACATTACCATCAATATATTTGTTCAAATCTGTTTTATGAGAATAAATATGTCTACTTCTATTCAATCTCACATAATGTTGCACTTGGTATTGATAATACAAGCCCTCATCTAATTAAAATTCAAAATCATGCCCAGTATAGCGCTAATCCGTTTTATAATTGCCTTATTTTTCCAGAAATTGAACAATATATTTAACAACAATTCTAAGAGATTTTTGTGTACAAGAGTATCTAGATGGCCCTTCCAATGAGTTCTGTTTTTATAGATTGATAACCTCTCATTGATCTTTTTCACCTATAGTTTTACATACTATATTTAAGGTTTTTTCAATATATTTCACATATATACTTAGTATAAGTATTATAGTATGACTAAGTTGACATACTTTATATACCTTGTATCCAGTGGTTTGAAAATTTATTATGATTATTCTTATTATTACAAGCCAAATAAATATAATGAAGAAATCAGAGTATTACCTTAAATTCGTCGGAAACAAATCCACCATAACACAGTACACAGTACTGATTCCCAAGCTCGTTAAGGCCTCAAATATACATGAAAGGACCAAATTAGACATTGTTGAGTTGACGAAATAGAGTCCAAATGTCACAGCTCCAGCTACGATCAAGCTGAACACTGAAAAATAAAGATTACGTTCATTATGTATTCCATTTAATGAAAAAAATATATACAAAGCATAGAAATATGTATTTGCTTCTGAAAAAATGACAAATATTTTCCGTTCCAATGATTCCTAATTTTATCGGTATAGATGTTTGTGCGGAAAATTGTTCGATATTGTGATTTGATTTTCAAAAGTTTTACTTCACCAATATATTTGTTTTTCCAATGTATAGAATTTCATTTTTTCATTCCATATAGGTACTCTCATTCTAATACGTCATAGTCGTGATTGAAATCATGCTCCTCTGGCTTGAGATTGTTTTCAAATAAGGAACTGATCTTTACATTGAAAAGACTAATCCTATGTTATTTCGTTCTTTAGAAAAAAGTGCTGCCCGTTTGGCCAACATAAAGTTTCGGGCAAGAATCACAAGTCAACTTGTATACTCCTCACACCAAAGTTTTGTCTTCGTTATATTAAATAAATTTTCTTTAATCAATATTTGTTCCGTAAGCCACGTCCGATTCTTTCTTTTTCAAAAATCGAACGATGTTATTGGTGGGACCAAAGTATATCAATGTCCTATAACGTTTATTTTCGTTTCTATAAGTGGGATAGACCTGGTGAATGGCTGGTTACTGAATGATCAAATAATTCAATTATTTCCCTATGTTTGAGCTGTTATCTAATGTGGAAACTGTTAATTAGCTTATTACATGTCGTTAAAATGATTTGGTTGATTGTAATGTTTACATTTTTGATTAGTTTATACCTGAACCCAGATAAAATCATAAGTTATCAAGTATGTAGGAGGTCATATGATTCAAATTGTTATATTCAGCACTAGTTATGCCGAATTCAGTCAATGTAAACATGCCTGAAAAAACTTTGGTATAGCAAAAAATGTATTACAGTTTTGTACACTGTTCCTTCTTACTTACCTAAGAAGAATTTTGCACCCAGCCTATGTACACAAAGTGGTAACCAGAAACTTGTTGGAATGCAGGCTAATCCAATGATGAGCGTATGCAGAAAAACAGAGTCAGCAATAGGTTCGCCACAAAATTCTGTCTGTTGCAGACTTGTGTTGTACGGTACCACCACTGAGGAAACTTCGCAAACAGAAGCACTTTCGTTGGGATGCAAATTTTCAAACTCCTCGAAGCGATAGAAAAGCTCAGGAAACCATATCATCAAGGTGTAGTAACTAAAAACAGAGATCTATGAAAATAACGCTCATGAAATGAGGTACTTAGGTTGATGCTGAGATTTTTTCAATAAGGAAAAAATTAATTCTTCATGATTGAATATAGCCCACCCCGTATCAAGAGCGGATTCAGATCTAAATAACGGGGGATATAATTTCAGGAGGAAGAATTTATATACGTATATGCGTATGTGTGAGTATATTATTGAAATACCGATTTGAAATGTTCCTAATAAATACTGATGTTCCCAATCCCCAGAACCGCAACAATTCTCGCCACGCGGTTCACCGACCAAGTTGGCGTCACCATGAGATGAAGTAAAATGATTGCTAAGTCTAAAACTGGTTTTTATCTAACAGGGTACACTTCCACATAAAAAATTTCGGGTAGGAAAAGAAAGAAAGGAAAATTATTTAATAATTGAATGAGACATATGTTTTTATCTGAAAACAGACAAAGGTAATGCAGTTATGTAAGGTAATTGAAGTGGAAAACATACTTGAGAAGTATAAAAATTGACACCGACTTCACAAGTCTACAGGTTTCTGATCATACACTTCCTAAAATATACCAAAATTAACAACTCTGTCAGTGCGACCAATTATCTCCATCAGAAGTCCCCCTAATTCTAAAATTACTGATCTTCTAACCAAACGTTCTCTCAATCTTTTAATTGAGTTCAAGTATGAATTCATAGATTATATTAAGGTGGTGTTGCAAGATGGAGAGATATATCCTTGTTGTTCCCAAGAGTCCCGATATTAAAAATTATTCAATATTTGAGGAATCTTCTGAGGGTCAATGGTTTCGGTAACGAAAAATTCTAAGACGACACCAAACAACTAACAAAATTTTGCAACGAACCGAATTGCTTTTAGTTCAACAATTCCTTCTACAGAGAGCACGAAGGCATGGCTAATTTGAAACAACCAGGAGTTACGATTCTTGGATATCTTAGTGATTAGAAGAAATCAGCATCTAGAATTTGATGTATATAGGAAGAAATTGTAGTTATTCTAAATAAATTTTCGATAGCTCACAGCATTGTCCACAGCACAAAATGACAGGACTAAACGTTCAATAAGTTCGATACCGTTTTTATAATAAGAACTGTCTTGTCCCTCAAAATAGCCATCAACTGGCCGACGTCTCCTGAAGACGCTCACTTGGTTGGTGAAAAACCCGTCGAGAAGAGAGTTACGGTTTGGTGCTTGTTTCCAGGTTCCAGTTCTACCTTACATTTCAGTATTGAATGTTGATAAAAATATAGACCCGACCGATCCTTGATGAAAATCCATTATAACCTATTTAAAAAACATACATTGATTTGAGATTTCCACTTGACAGTTTACAAAACCGCGATTCGTGTTTCTCTATACAATATCCGGTATAGTATATCCGGGCGGTACAATACTATGGTACGAGTATTGTATACGGGGGTCACAATACTATTATACTGTGACGCCCGAAGATAATATTGTATAGCGAAACACGTGTCGCGGTTTCGTGAACTATCAAGTGGAAATCTCACATTGAAGTGTGTTTTTTATTCCTTTTAATTTCGATGTAGAGAAGGTTGTAGTTATCCCCAAAAATCTCCCTTGCCCTGTACAGGTTGGGTTAAGTCCAAAGTGTGTAAGCCTATTCGAGCCCCAACTGCAATTCGCAAAGATTTATTGTAGGTCACACATATTCATGCTCGAGCAAGACCAGCTTTTCAACAAAGCCTATTAGTTTGTAAGGTGAGTGGTCTTCCAGGTCAGATGGTAAGAATGCGACTCTGCCGAACTCTAAAAACCTGATTCGGTCTCCAGAAAGGCAGACACAAAATATGTGTTCTGCTGTTTCACCATTTTCCAATCAGAGGCGACACACCGACAGTCCGAGTCTCTGCATATGATGATTCAAATGACAATGACCTCTTAGACATTGTAGTTCAATCCTACTGTAGTCCAACACCTGTGTAGTATCAAGCTTCGAAGGGTGAATAAACGCCTTGTAATGAGCCATTCCTAGAAGATTCCGCCATCCAGGTGTTCAATGTTTGTTTAGCAAAGCCTGAAGCGATGCCAATGACAGGTTCTGGTTCAGTGAAGTTGCTTGCAGTACCCTCCTTTGCAAGCGAGCCAGCAGCCTCATTGCCTTCCAGACCAGTATGGCCAGAAATCTAGACCAGATTCAATCTGTTGAGTCTTCCTATCAAGGAGAGTCATTTTTGGCAGCTTGCTACCAATTAAGACGCCGCTTGACTGTCCGAAAATATGTTTATTGACTTGTGTATGAGGTTAGATTCTTCCAATCTCCCTGCACTCAATTCAATAGCGTGAATTTCCGCTTGAAATACAGACGCATCGAATCCTAGGCAGGTTGATATCTCTGTCCTGGGTCTGCGACTAAACACACCTGCACCAGAACCGGATCGTGTTTTTGATCCATCCGTGAACCAACAACTATCTACTTTTAGTAGTTTCTTCTCCCTGTACAAGTAATAAATGAATCTCGTGAGTACTGTTAATGAAGTTCGTCATTTCAGTATCATTTTTTATATTTCCTCATGAAAATTACTCAATTTTTTTTTATATTTCCTTATGTAACTTACCTTGTCGTCAATCCAAATTGTATCATACAAGTTATAACGGTGTATCTAAGATGAGGGGGACTACATAACGCCTTCGTTTGTTCCCAAATTTCTCGTAATAACAACTTAAGTTCCTTTGGTTTTCGGATCCTCAAACTACGAACACTTCGTGTAGATTGTTGGGAAACCACGCTCATTGTACGTATTTTTTCTCTCAAACTAGTGACCTACAAAATTTATATATATTAACAAATATTGAACCGACCTATCCGATTTCTAGTTGTTCCTTCCATACTTTTGTGAAAAAAATGATTTTCAAAAATTTGTTGAATTCAGTTTAATACAATTTTAGCGAAATTGCAATTTTTATCAAATACATGATATATAGAACTGACCGATATTTGATAAAAATCCATCATAGAGTATACAAAAAATCACTTTCAATGTCAAGTGTAAATCTCATATTGGTGTTTTTGAGTGCGTTTAATCACATAGGTATATAATCAAATTATTTGATTGTTATCTTTTAAATGAATATGATATGCAAAAAAACAGATTGCTTCGCTTATAATTCGTCTTCAGTTTTTCTGCTTAGTCAAACTGTTCAGTTATCTTCCAAAAACAACACATGAAAGTTTTTATGAGATCATATTACAAAATTGTCGCTACAGCAATCAATGCATTTGAAGTAACATTGGCCACTTCTTCAAATAGAACAAAATTAGTCCAGTAATTTTGTCGCCTGGAAGAGAGAGAATGTTCTGTTCAAATTAGGTAATCGCAAAATTCTTCACTTGATCAGAGTGTGCCAAATATAACGTTTCATAAAATACAGAAGTTAGGAAGTTTCCGACCGTAATTGAAAGATTTCATTCTCCAATCGACCCCATAATTTTGATATAGAGATTTTCACAAAATACTTATTCCTCAAAATCAGTAATTCTCATGATACTGTGCTTTATTTTCCATGAGAAATACACATATCTGAAAAAAAATAACTCATAACTCCATATACCTCTGCATCTTATAAGCTTGAGCTGAGCAAGTTTCAAAAAATCCAGAAAAAAATCATCCACCAGTCACGAGTTTTTTTTTCAAATATTTCATTGAAAATGTATTCGATTTTTATTCATACTGAGTTCTCTGATGGCGCTACTAGTATTTAATCCATATTATTTTAAGTTTACCCTAACCTTCAAAAGACACGTATACAAACTTCATAGCTGTTGGACTATTAGTTTGTGAGATAGAACATTTTGAATGAAGCAACTTTTGTAAGTCTGAAGAAAACGGATAAAAAGAAATTTCGTGTGTTAATAAAGCACTGCTTTTGGCAGAAGAAATAGTGTCGAAACCAAGGCTTAGCTTGATAAACATTATTATGACTCTGAACTAGGAGAATTAACCGTTGAGAAGTGGTTTGCTAAGTTTAAATGAAGTGAAATTAGCACGCAGTGAACGCTCCAAAGAGGTTGTTACCGACGAAAGCATCAAAACAGCCCTCAAAATAATTTTGGATAACCGCAAAAAGAAGTTGATGAAGATGGCTGTGGCTCTAAACATATCAAAGGAACGTGAACGACATAAATATTTGGGTATGTGAAAGCTCTGTTCAAAATGAATGCCGTGCAGTGTTTGAAGCTGTTACACAACAAAAAACTTGAATATATGCGTCATTATGTGATATCATTTTAAAGCGTGCAAAGACGCAATAGTCAACAGGCAAACTTATGGTATCAGTATTTTGGGATGCGAATGGTATAATATTCATCGACTATCTCGAAAAGGGAAAAACCATCATTACATAGCGTTATTGTAGCGTTTGAAGGACGAAATCTCAGAAAAACGGCTACATTTGAAGAAAAAGAAAGTACTGTTTCGTCAAGACAATGCAACGTATTCACAAATCAATGAAAACTATGGCAAAATTGCATGAATTGGGCTTCGAATTGCTACCACATCCACCGTATTCTCCAGATCTGGCGCCCCACCGACTTTTTTCTCTTCTGGGACCTCAAGATAATGCTCGTTGGAAAAAATCAGATCTAATGAAGAGGTATTCATCTAAAGCGAGACATATTTGGAGGCTAAAGACAACTCGTACCATAAAAATGGTATCGAAAAATTGCATGACCGCTATAATCATTGTTTCGCATTCGAAGGCAACTATATTGAATGATAAAGTCAACTTTTATCATTTTTCTCTATGGTAGCCTACGAGTTTTTCAGCCAAACTGTTATAGACATTGCCTTGAACTGAAGAGTCTTCGACTTGCACATGATGACTCCCATACGTAAGGTAGAACTCAGTGTGTGCACTAAATACTCGGTGATACTTCCAAAAGGTATCAAAAGCATTGAAGCTTGAACTTCATCTATTGCGTCGTATATTTCACTTAATACTTTCATCATAACATATTGTGTGGATTTGGTCTTACAAAATCTATATTAGGTTAGGTTAGGTCCAAAGTGAGTGGGTCAGTTCAACCCTCCACTGCAACCCTCAAGAGTTTATTGTGGCTTACACCTATTCATACTCGACCAAATAAACCCAGCCGAACTCTAAAAACATGTATCGGTCCCCAGCGAGGCAGACACAAAGGAGTGCCTGCATATGATGATTCAAGTGACAATGACCTGTAAGAAGGCCTGTTAGACATCGTAGTTTATCCCTACTGAAGCCAACAACTGTTTGGCATCGAAGGGTGAATAAACGCCTTGGAGTGAACCAATCCTGGAAGATTCTGCGAAAAGTCCATAAATCTTCTTACCATCCAGGTGTTCAATGTTTGTTTGGCAAAGACCAATGATGAGTTCTGGTCCGATGAAGCTGCTTGGAACCCCTACTTTGCAGGGGAGTCAGCAGCCTCATTGCCTGAACGATACTTTATAACTTGCTTCTTGTAATAGAACGATACCAAAGCAATTTTCAGTATTCATTATAAAAGTGAGAAGAGATTTTAGAATCATTGATGAATTTCAGAAACGATTGTATTGATACCAGTTTTCAAATTCAACATCATTTCATGCCAAAACCACATTTCACTATCTAGTAGTGATATCATGTAGCAAACCCATGTCTACTCTACGTCGAGTCATTTAGACACTTGACATAATGTCACCTGATCATTACATTACTTTATAATTAGTTGAGGTATATATCAGGTACATACCTGAATTAAATAAAAATTTATCATTCAGTGTGGAAATAATTCACTTACCGGAAAATTTGCACCATCGTCACCTGTATTACTTGCATACATATCCCTGAGTACGTCGAGAGCAGCATCGGCTTCTCCACACTCCAGAAGAAACTTTGGACTTTCAGGAAAGAAAAATAACCATAGTCCTATCAGAAGGCTTGGTACAGAACAAGCAGCTACAAACAAGTTCCAACTTGCAAATTTGAAATTGTCTGTTATATATTCAAATTCCATAGGAATTATAATCCACGCGATGCCTAAATGAAAAGAAGTCAGTTGAATATATATGTGTGATTGATGACTTTTTTATTTTATGGTAACTCATGATCACTTTGATGAAATGAAAACACTTTTGTCTAATTACCACTAGTTGATTTTATTTATACGACCGGTTTCGGGTTTAACCCCGTTATCAAGTACAAAGTTGACAAATTTTCCTCAATTCAGTGAAGACCTAATCAACAGTCAGTTAGCGATTACTTTGGTCAAATATGCTAAACAAATATGTGACTTGGGAAGTAGGTGTCCTGTGGCGTATTTCATGGCTGCACGGTACAAGCTGCACTCACAATTCGGGAGACGCTCTTCTGTTCCTCTTAAGGTGCGTATTCAATAAAAAAGCGAGCACGAGCGAACAAGAGCAAACGAGAGTGAACGGGAATTCTGCATCAGTAATCGTCTGGTGAGTACGGGCTAGCCAGCAAGCGAACGTATGCTTGTTCGCGTTCAGAAAAGATCGAGAAGAAGGCGGTACATCAAAAGGTGCTCGCACAAAGTAGATGGATCAACTACAACTACGAACTTGAAGATATTCAAGTAGACGAGACATCAATATGTCGAGCAAACACAGGCGAACATGAACGAACACGAGCAAACATACAAGAATGCTCGCTCATGCTTGCTCGTGCTCGCTTTGATGGTGAATACGCACCTTCAGATAACCTGTAGCCATCCTGACCGAAAGGTAGCGTTTGCTGTCCAGAGAGAGTTTGTTAACAGTATCTGGAATTAAAGAACTAAGAAGCTTTCTCATGATCTTTTGTAGACTCTGAGTCGGATATTCGGTTACTTTCTAATGCCACGGGCAGCTAGGGAAAGATGATGCATCATGACAGAGCTCCGCATTACACAGCTTTCTATTTCCGAGAGGGCGCTCAGTATCTCGAAAGTTTTTTAAGTAATACTGACAATACTAAGTAATGCATCCTTTTGACATGGAAAGTCGCACTTTAGTATGCGGTCCTCATTCATTTAAGAGGTTTTGCGTGCAAGCAATTTCGTCAAAATGGCTCGGCATACATACGTTTGTTTGCACTTACTTCGAGTAACGTTTGATTTCGAATAAATTGGATGAGTCAACTCCATGGTCTTTCCAAACAATTGTGATGTTATTTATAATACAATTTGATATCATATCTGTGCTTGTTTTACTTCGAACGTTATTATTGAGTAGGTTTCCCACAATTCACGGATGAAGTTAAGAAAACGTTAAGAGTTAGTATTCAGTATATGATAAATTTTACCTGGTAAGACAATAACGCCGAAAGTCCAAAATAGTTCCATCCAACATAAAATAATTTCTCTATGTTTGTTTGGCTGAAATTCTCCCAAATATGGGAAACATATTCCCATTGCGCCAGTTATACTGGAAAAGTAAAGAATAAATGAATCAGATTTCATTTAGAAAATTCAAATTATCAAAATAAGTCTTAATATAACCCAATGTCAATTTTGTTTTAACATTTTATATAAGTGTTCATATTGTTCATTGATTCAATTCCATTTCCATTTCATTTTTATAATAATCTATATTCAAAATTTTCATATACTAACCAACACATATTTTACAGAAAGTCTTGACATATGATATGATCAAGTTCAGGTGAAAACATCTCACCTTCGCCTCTCATGTGAATCTACGATTTTGTAGGTATTTGTGGCAGATACACAACGAAAAAACAACAATTAACCCAGCTAATTTCGCGCAGAATACTGAAAGTAAAACCTTCGGGTACCTGAGCAAAAGTGTTAACGAGGATATTTGATATAAGTCACTAAAAGTGGTGAATTAGGTAACTTAACACTCAAAAACTGTGCAAAACTGCGGACACGTGTTTTTACTGGTCAGATGCAGCGATGCAGAACAGTTTAAGGATGAGCAAAATTTATTTGCCGAAAACTACACATATGCACGGAGTCAGCAACAGGAGCCAACCGCACATTTGTGGTTTCAGTTAGGAGACCGGTCATGTATAGGCAACAACCACTTGACCACACGTCTCCGCGGTTTTGCCCCATTTTTGCTATTATTATGCCCGCTAATTCACCTCTTTTTTTATTTATATCAGACCCCCTCGTTAACACCTTTCTGCGTATTTATAATATTTATATTTTGGACCCGGATGGTACGCAGGTAGCTATAAACCCGGAGCCGTACTGCAGGATACTAGATGGTCGCTGAAATGAAATCAGTATCTAACTGGCAGCGGAAAAGTAACAACCATGCCTCTCTCACAGACAAATTTCTTTTTTCATATTCATTCAAGATAAGGTCTTGAATTTTCCCACGGACTCAGCCTATGGCCTTAGCTTAATTCTCGCATATATGGAAGTAAACTCTTGAAGAAACACAAATCGGGATCTTCTTCGGAGCTGATTTTTTTTTCCAGAAGTGTAAACATTTTTTTAATGGGTATGCTGAGTCCCAAATTGCCTTCTTTTTGCCTTTCTTTTGTACACAGAACTTATCACGCCTTCCTACATAGCTAGGCTACACGGCTGGAATATCAAACACAACTGATTAGGTTCCTTCCTACAGTGCAGCCCCAGCTTAACTGCCTGCGTGGTCAGGTTGGTTGTTGCCTAACTGTGCGGTTGACTTCGTTCATATGTGTAGTTTTCGGCAAACAAGTGCTGCCCAAGCTTACACATGGATACACTGCGCTGACAAGATCAATAGCCAGTCTCTGCGGTTCTGCTCCATTTTTCCATTCAGTTTTTTCGAAAGTAAAAGGTAGTTTTCACATAATTAGTCATGAAAAATGTAACAAAAACGTTCGATTTTGAAAATGTTCCTTTACTCTTGTACTTCACTTTCTCTCTATATTACATTAGTACATAACGTGTAGATGATCTTTCAGTCATATAACTGGGTAGGAATACAATTTGTTTATTCTGACGACCCAGAGAAGATTTTATTAATAATGTACAGTAATGACACTTCGTAAATCCATACGTTTTTCAGTCATCAGTCATTCAAAATGTAATTACATTTCAGAGTCTTTTCCAATATGCTGATAATCGTCTTTCTTAAGGCTCGGCACACATTTCCGTTTGATTTTACCTTCGTATAAAACGTCAATTCCGTTAATCTATCTCTCTAGATTTTAGTATTGTGAACTATTCTCACTCTATATGGAAATATACTCTTTTAGGTGTATTTCAGTTAGCGACGAAGTTTATGATCTAAATAATTTCATATGCGATTTCATTCATACCAGAAACAATTTTTTCATGAATGGAAAATACATTAAAGGAAAAATTCATTCATGTCATACTCACGCGAATCCATTCAAGAATCGCATCAACATAAACAGCCAGTACACCTGTGAAATACTTGAAAGTAATCCACATATACCATCCATAAGAAGGGCAGCAATCAGTACAACTTTTCGTCCCCTAGTGTCAGCCAGGCATCCCCAAAAATATGAGCCAATGACCATTCCTGAAACATAAGAATACAATTCATGATTATTTGATGATCTCACGAACAATTGGACAATATTACACGTATTCATATTTTGATTTTAGATTTTCAGCAAATGATCTTAGTTTTTTCATGGATCAGGTTTAGTGATGATGTCCAAAAGTAAATTTCATTATTAATATATTTAAATATTCTTGTGATGCACTGTTTGGAACCTTTGTTGTAGTAATAAATATTACCAAGTGATCAAGAAGATTAATCTTCCTCTTGAAGATGATCACTTGGTGATCGAAACACATATTGAGGTATTGAAATAACGGTTTGATGTCGGGAACAAACTCCAGTAATATTTATATCTATATATTGTCAATCGCAATAAATTTCTCTAGAAAATTTTCCGTAGGTAAACGTGAAAACCCAACTAGAATTCACTTCATGCAATTCTTGAAAAGTAGTACAAAAATATATAAACAATATTCTTCGGAGATATCGATTTGGGATGAACTCTTTCGTTTATGTTGTTGAGAGTGTTAGTCATGGCCGTCATTGAATGAAAAACTCTCAGTTCTCACAAGAGATTCAGACTGCAATTGATCACACAGTTCAAAGAGAAGACAGATACGTGTGAGTTTATAAAATAAGGGAGTATGTACAGGCTTCACTCGATTTTCTCACATAAGTCGATAAAATAGAAAAATTATTTGGAAAACCTTAGTCTATCACAGAAAATTCAATATATACGGTAAAACAATTTTCCGCTTTCGAAAAGAATGATTAATTTTTCTTGTTCCATTCAAAATATCGTCGTCATGGTGACAAATCGGAAATGTCAGGAATGAGTTGAAGATAAATATTGAACGTGTTACAATTTTAAGTTTTAGAACTGGTTTATGGGAATGGCCGATTCAGTTAATCACATCACATTTTCACCAGCTAAAGTTAGAAAGAAAAAGAACTTTATTCTATATACTTCTGAAGCTCACTGTTGCCAAATCAGTACATATTGCAAAAAAAGGAACCACAACATAGCATATTGTCATTTCTTCAAGCAACTGGATATTGATTTTTACTTATTCTAACATAAAATCTCAGTAGAAAAGGGTATATTTTAAACTTTACTATTGAAAGATACTATTCTGTTGATTTGTTTGTACCAAGTAAAAAAAATTAAATTTCAAAGGTGATCTATCTCATTGTGAGATAATAACTACTTGCTCCCTTTCTAAACTCCAACATGGAAGTACACTTCCATGTTAAAGTTTAGAAAATACCATTTCCAATCAATATATTTCATCACTACATGAAGTTATTTGACAATATTTTTATTAAGAAATCGAAGAGGTTTTTGTATTAAAGTGTATAATTTTTAAAATTCTTGCAAAGCGCTTTCGACTTTCGTCATTAGTGCTGTTCATTTCTAGGTGAAAATAGTTAAGTATATTAACGGTACTTTCAAAAAATGTATTCATGTAATTAATGAATTCATACCCGACCTTTCCAGGTAGAGTCATTCATTAGAAAGTAAGCATTCAAGTATGTAATATATTAGAGTATGAAATGGTTGTAATTTAGAAGCAACTTTTAGTTTACGCTTGAGGAAGTTATTGTGTAACGAAACACGTGTCGCGATTTTTGTGAAACTCTTTATAAAGAAAATCATTGAATAAACTATATTATTGAGTTTTAATATGGATTTTCATCAAATATCGGCCAGTTCTATTCAAATAATACACTTGAAATTAATTTTTCCTCATTTGTTCGGTATAATTTCGTACGCCACTGCAAGGAAATCAAGGTAAAAACGTTACAGTAATTTCTGAGAATTCAGTACCTGCTATTCTGGAAAAATATAATAAAACACAAAACGTGTTTTGTGTTTTATTATATTATTTCATTTAAATAATACATTTTGAATGAAAACTCACTTACTTTCTTACAGTTTCCACCAGCATAGAGAATGGTTTTTCCCAAGTATACATTTTTATAACTTGAATCCCAGAAATTATCTCATTCATAAGACGAACTCGTTCATCGGTTCGGTAGGCTATCGTTAGCCGGAATTTTGAAGTTTTTTTGCCTAACAATGCTGGAATGACAAATAGTCACGTTGAGAACGAACATTTTTCAAGATAAAAAGCAGTTCAAGCAATCAGTGGTGACATTTCAATATTTGTTTATTTATTTATTTGTTATACAATACTCTATAGGAGCCCAATTACAGAACAGGAAATAACAGAGTATAATAAATACATCACAGACAAGTGACTGTTAAGTCTACAAACACTAGAAACAATACAAATAACTGACTGTGAAGAGTACACATTTCATATTTATAATAGGTGACAAAACATTTATTTTAGGAAGTGGGATTTTTTATGTGACAATTTTCAACTAAATATATCTAAATTATCGTTAACAGAGTTTGTCACTTTACACATGATATGGATCGGAGAATTCTCCAGAACATTTTTGCGAGATTTTTTCATATAGAAAGTACTCGTGTGTCTGGAACAGATTCTAGGAATGCAATATGATGAAAACCCTCATTTTATCATAACTGTGAAGGAGAAACTTTTATATAGGATGTCTGAAAATGTTTCGTTTAGTATCCCAAAATTATCTTTTAAATTATTCGTTCAAGAAAATGTTATTATTATGTTATTATTGAAATGTTATTATTACTCAACTCAATACAATGCGGAAGTAGATACCAACACAACCAGAACAATAAATAGCCTTAAGAGGGTCTGATCTGTGCTTTATAAAGCATTACACGTTGCTGAAGTGTGTATAGTTATCTGGTTCTGAACAGTATTCCCAACATTTGAGGAGCAGCTTTTGCAATTCTAGCGACATGATTATGGCAAGAAATATCTATTGTAATGAAAAATTTGAAAATAAGAGCAACAGGTACGGATGGCATTAATATTTTAACATTACATCTTTGTACTCCATTTTTACTGCCACACGTTACACATCTTATAAATTTCTGTCTGGAAAATTTTGTTCTTCCAAAAGCATGAAAACAAGCTCACATCATACATCTGCCTGAAAATTGTAATACTACCAGCTTTAATGATATCAGACCAATCAGTATACTTCCTACTTCATAAAAAATTTTGTAAAATGTCATTGAAAACCAAATTCGAAAACATTAATCGAAAAACGATATTATTTAAAATAACCAATCTGGTTTTAGGCCAGGTCATAGCTGCACTTCGGCTCTTCTGAAAATTACTGAGGATATAATTGAGGCTACGGATAAAGGAAAATTATCTGTTTTAATATTATCAGATTATTTTAAGGCATTTGATACTCTCAATCATAGAATATTACAAGACAATTTTAAATATGTAGGGATCAGCAAAAAAAGCTACCAAAATTTTATCCTGCTATTGAAGCGATAGAACCCAGGCAGTAACTTCATGGTGGAAAAGTTTAAAAATTGATAAAGGAGTACCACAAGGGTCAGTATTGGTTCCCTACTCTTCAGTTTATGTACTTGCAATTTTCCCAAGTCCTTCCTATCATGCATGCAGCACTAACATGCTGATGATACACAATTTTGTTTGTCATTCAGACCTGAAGAATACTCTCAGGCTAGTAGTGCTCTGAATTTTGATCTATATAATCTTGAGCAATGTTCTAATAATCATTGCCTAAAACTAAATTCAAATAAAACTGTCGCAATCGTTTTTAGTAGAAATAATGCAAGAAAATAATTTACTGCAAACCACTTTGCTAGTGTTCAGATTGGAGGGGGCCTTCAATTTTCTATTTCTATTAAAGTTAAGAATCTGGGTTTGTGGTTTGACGGAGATATGATATTTTCTTATCACATCAGTACAAGTATACAAAATCTGTAATCTCGAACTGATTTATTAAAAAAGACTGTTATTTAATTAAAGAATTAAAAGTTCACTGTGTGACTCTTCAGTGTTATCCAGGTTAAATTATTGCGATGTTATTTACGCTCCTTGTATAAACTTCATTGATATCAAATGAATCCGAAAGATCCAAAATAATTGCTTGAGGTTAATTTATTGCATCAAAAAATACGATAGAATTTCATACACATTGAAAACAAACAAGTGGTCTAATATGAGTGATCGAGGGTTCCTTCACTCTGCCTGCTTCTTTTATAAAGTTTTAAAATACCGAAACCTCCCCTATTTATGCAATAAGATAACATTTCGCTCAGATGTACATAATATTAACATTAGACGAAAAAGTTTGCTTTCTCCCCCAATGTTTCACACAGAATTTTACAGACGTTCATTTTCCTATCACATCACCAAATGTATGAATAAAATAGCACCAGAGTTGAAAGAACTCTCGTTATCGACTTTCCAGGCGGGTATCATCAGATCTGTCGATAGATAGTAAGTTCTATTTTCTATTTTTCAAATTCTGTTCAATTAGTTCGATCTGAGAATTATTAATATGCCACTTACAATGTGTAGAAAAAATTATGTATGTTTCTTTGACTAATCTTCATCTTCAATTTTAACTGTGATTTATTTATTAATTTGGCGATGGCAATGTTTATATTCCTTGTAACGTAGGTGCATCTGAAAGTTATCACTGTTTTTTTTGTTTGCCATTCGGTAGTCTGTTTTGGGTTAGGTGGAAGAATATATGTCAGTCTGTACCTTCCGATGCCAATTGCCATACTGAATCTCGGCCATTTACTTTTTTTTAGTTCACATGTATGACTATAACTGAAAATTAAAAGAGACCTTTTTTTTTTCACCGTGGTTTGCGCTGGTCAGGCCCTATCCCCCGAAGCCC
>WOGP01001025.1:0-20685 GCA_015342065.1 Leptinotarsa undecemlineata | reverse complement strand
GAATTAAAATTATTATTATTATTATTATCATATCCTTTGGATTCGTGGTTATTTGACTTGATATCCTTCGTATATATCTCGTCAGGTGCTGCAATTATTAACTTGTTTGCAAATTATTTTTGGTTGGTTTATAGCAATGAATATGTTCTGGCGAGATTCTTCACGGATGGTATCACATGCCGAAAGTTCATTCCGGGTGTATATCCGGCACTTCAGAACTCATGTTCTTCAAAAATCAAAGACATATCACCTTCACAAATCTTCTGAAAATTTCCAAGGGTGAACGCCCATGCATTCCAGGGGTTTTATATAAATATGGAAGAACTGTTTAAATGCCCTTCTTTATGGAATATACGTATTTGTTTCCGATGTTTTATGTCAAATGAGAATAGTGGAAAAAAATTGTTGAGATTAATGAAATGAACTGATTTGCTTAACGTGAGCCATGAATTAACATAATATGTATATTTGTCAAATTTTCTGTTGAGAACGTGTGAATTTTCGAGGAAAAATCATGATTTCTTTCTAATGACGAGAATGTTGATATGCTTTTCGTATACGCGAGATGTTCTGTTGAAATATGTTACTGGATCTCTAATTTTATATGGGTAATTGTACTTTGAGAGACGTCAGCCATCCAAAGGATATGATAATAATAATAATAATAATAATAATAATTTCAATTCACCATTCTCTCACGTCTCCAAAAATAATTTGCAAACAAGTTAATAATTGCAGCACCTGACGAGATATATACGAAGGATATCAAGTCAAATAACCACGAATATCAAAGATACACGTAGTTCCTAACATCGATTTTATTGGGGACAGAATAAATCAAACGTTGCACGGATGATACAGTGTAATACCAGTAATGACATCTGAGAAATCAATACAGCACTGTCTAGTTCTTGAATTCCAGTAACTTATCACAACAAATAAAGCAGAAATTAGAGAAAAGTTTTATTTTTACTTGAATAACTAATAAATACATATATTCTAAAAGTAATACTTATTTTCGTACAATCTAGTTCAATATTATTCTGATGCTGTTTAAAGAATACAATCAAGATTCAATCAAATTAATAAAACAATTTGGCAAGTGCATAGTAGAACGTGAATTTGGCTCTGGATACAATTGGATCAATTTGGCAATACCTACCTAAACAGAGAACACATTAAGTAATCTCGCACCTTCCTTAACCTAGGGTTATTCAATGGAGAAACAATCACAGGCATCTATTTATATCATAAGAGAGTATTTTTGTGATTTTGTGATGATACTGTAATAATTTCCAGAATTACACCATACCAGGGTGGACCCAGAAGTACCCGGCCTGACCTAGAGATTATGGTAGTTGTTTGGAAAATATAACTGTATCCGAAAGTACACAGTCTAGAAAGTGTATGTTTCAAGTTTGAAGGCGCTACATTCCTTAGTATTTGGTTGGCAGCCATCAATAGCAAACGTTTTCACCGAATTTGTGAAAATTGAAAAAATTGGTCATCGTTATGTGGTACAATACTTTCACTTCGAAGGCTTCAGTTCAACCAATATAAAAGTAGAAGTGGATTCTACTCTGGATGAGTCTGCTTTTTCGTTTACAATAGTGAAATATTGGGTAACAGAGTTTAAAAATGGTAGTACGAGCTGCCATTATGAGCATCGCAGTGGTCGACCAAATGAGAAGATGACTCCACAAAGTGTGAAAAAAATTCACAAAGCGGTATGAATGTCGGTGTACCGATAGTGTGCAAGCTAGCAGACTTAGTAGACATTTCAAAAATTGCGGTACATATCTGAAAATATGGACATAAGCAAGCTGGGTGCAAGATGGGTGCCGCGTTTGCTCACACTCGAGTAAAAACAGTGTCGCGAAGATGTTTCAATTGAGTGTTTCGTGAAGTTTCACAGCAACGAAGTGAAACGTTTGCGTTGTTTCACAACCATGGATGAAACATGGGTCCATAACTTCACTTCCGAACCAAAAAAAACATAAAAAACAATGGATTCGAAAGGAAGAACCGGCATGGCATCGGTTTTTTGGGATGCCCGTGGGGAAACTATAATGAGAACTTCTTGCAACGTTTGAGTGAAGAATCAAGCAAAAACGACGGCATTTGGCTAATACGAAAGTGTTGTTTCGTCAAGACAATGCACCAGCTCACAAATATATCATCACAATGACCAAAATAAACAAAATGAAGTTTGTATTGTTAATTTATGCTCCCTATTCGCTAGATTCAGCTCCCTTTTATTATTTTATGTTCCTAAACTTGGAAAAATGTCTTAGTGGTCAAAGACTTTCTAACGATGAAGAAGTGATGTCGGCGGTTAAGTTGAGGAGCAAGCAGTTCTTACTATGAAAACGTTATAGAACTTATTGAACATCGCCGGGAAAAGTGTATAGTGCTTCAAGGAGATTATATTGAGGAAAAAAAATACAATTTTGTTGGAACGGGTACTTCAAAGACCATTCTCTGAAACCACAAACTGACCTTAATTGGCTACACATTGCTTTTATGAATGTGACTTCTCAAATATATGAGTCAATGTCTGACAACCATATACGTTTCTCCAATGTAAAAGGAAAGTATTTGTTCACATTGATTCTCCAAGTGGTTGCTGACACTGTGTTAATTTTCTGAATACAATTCAAATAAAGAAAATCCTAGTAGTATTTTCTAAAAATTTAGTATTATAAACTTTTCAGATGAATATTCCTAATGAAATTCACTTCAACTAGCTTCAAATTTGATATTTAGTTCAATATATTAAAAAAAAACGTAACTTCAATACAGTCCATCTCATTGTTCTAGAATCAAGTGTTTAATAAATTCTCACTTTACTTCAGATATAAGCCAATAGGTGCTTGTAATTTCAATCAATTCAAGGAATCTGTAAACCGAGAACTGAAGTTCCTCGTTGAATTCGAAATTTTGTATACTGATAACAATAAAGATCCGACATTGATTCAAATAACTATTGAGAATCTTCAGTGCCGGGTACGCTACATACTTAAATGAAATTCAAATTAACATCAGTCAGAAGTTTCCCTATGTCTAATTTCAAGACGCTTCTAGATTTTTAGTATTCCAAACAAGGCAAGTAGATTCAGACAGAAAAATTGTTATTGAATAAGAAAAAAAATCACTTGAAGTATTTAATGATGGCCATACTCAGCTTGTTAGTCGCAAAATGATTTGAACTTGAGAAATAGTTCTAAAATGATTTAATCTGGAAGCGTCGATTAAAATGTGGTGTACAAAATGTCGGAGTTATTTTGAAATGGGTCACTCATACATTATTTTACATTCATGCTCTCATTCGAATACTCTAATATTTCAATCGATATTTATTAACTTCAGTACATATTTTGACTACACAGTTCTAATTATTCCAATCACAGCTTGTTACTCCAGAAGATCTTTAGCCCTCCTGCAAGATTCGCAACAGTGGCTCACATAGTACGGATAATGACACAGTCTTGCCTGTAGTGCCAACTTGCATTTGTTAATTCTATCCACACAAGATCCTGGAAAATGAAAAACCAAATGAATGAAGTATTTTTTCAGGAATAAAATATTTCAATCATGTTTTCCGGCAAGTATAAAAATATTTACGAACAAAATTGTTATATACAACATTCGCTTCTACTTTAGAATCATGTTTGATTGAGTTTAAAGAATCCGATTAGTTTGTATAGTGGGTGGTCTTTCAGGTCAGATGGTGAGAGTACGGCTCTGCCGAACTCTAAAAACCTGATTCGGTCCCCAGCGCGGTAGTCACAAAATATGTGCTCTGCTATTTCATCATTTTCGAAACAGAGGCGACACCAAGTGTCTTATGACAGTCCGAGTCTCTGCAAATGATGATTCAACTGCACAGTGACCTGTTAAAAAGCCTGTAAGGCATCGTAGCTCTTTCCTACTGTAGTCCAACAACTGTTTGGTATCAAGCTTTGAAGGGTGAATAAACGCCAGAAGTCCATAAATCTTCTTGCCATCCAGGTATTCAATATTTCTTTGGCAAAGCCTGAAGCGATGCCAATGACAGGTTTTGGTCAGAAGAAGCTGCTTGCAGCACCTTCTTTTGTAAGGAAGTCAGCAGTCTCATTGCCTTACATGCCAGTATGGCCAGGAATCCAGACCAGAGACAATCTGTTGAGTCTTCCTATCAAGGAGAGTCGTTTTTGGCAATTTTCTACCAATTTAGACGCTGCTCGGTTGGAACCAAGAGCTTCCAACACCGCTTGACTGTCCGAGAATATTTTTATTGACTTGTGTATGAGGTTGGATTCTTCCAATCTCTCCGCATACAATTCAATTGCGTTTTCCGCTTGAAATGCAGCCGCACATCTTCCTAGGCAGGTTGATATATCTGACCTGAGTCTGTGATTGAAAACACTTGCACCAGAAACGAAAGGTGTGTTTGATCCATCTGTGAACCAACAACTATTTGCTCTCAATATTTCCTTCTCCCGGAATATTCAGTTCTTCCTATTCGGGAACAATACTTTATTATAAGGCAGTTCGTAGTTGATTGTTGGAGGCATACAGTCAGAGGTCATTTCCAGAATGCTGTGACTTCCAGTGTCAACCAACATTCTGTTGCACTCTGCAATAAATTGATTTGTGCATTTGGCAATGTGCACAAGTCTATATGCAGTCCATCTAGCCTCTCTCTCCGAAAAAATATGGACAAGAAGTAAATCTAGAAGGATCTCCATGGCCGCTGACGATGTGGTAGTGATGGCACTACTGATGGCCAGACAAGCCTGTTTCTGTAAGCCAGAGAGCTTCACCTGGGCCGTTTTCTGTGAAGCCTTCGGCCACCAGCCAATTACACCGTAAGTGATCTTTGGTCTAACAATCATCACGTAAATCCAATGTATTTGTTTGGGATCTGAGTTTCACAACAAATCCAGAAATATTCATTGATACACCAAAGGTTCCAAACAGTGCATCACAAGTGAGTATTATGTTGCCTAAAAAACTGTAGAATGAATGGGCTGAATTCATCACTTCTGTTATTGTCTGTTTCTGTCTTCTAGGATATGTTTCGTTGAGAATATATTATTTCAATTCATTTGATATTATTATTTTGGTGATGGGCGTAATCAATCATTTTCGAAAATCGAATACTTCCAATCGAACGAACAATTGAGAATCTAGAAATTTCACGATTAGTTCATTTTTATATGATAAGAAACCAAGATTTGTTTTTTATTTTTGAGACAGATGAAACTTTCTCAATATGCAAAAAAATCTTCCATAACATAACCAACTTAAAGTAACATCTGAAATTACATCCAGGAGCGAGTGACCTAATGCTGAGATAATATTGAAAATAGATCAGATATCTGTAGAAGGGTTCCACTTTCAATATAGCAAATATGCATTCCTTCTCTCTTATTGTATAGCTTGTACATTACTCTATTCATTTTAGAAATCAGCTACGTCAATTGACGACTCTAGATTACGCATAACTCGATATTAATATACACCAATTTCTCTTAATTTCTTCTTCGAATAACCTTTAAATCTTTGAACAACAACATGTTAACGTTACGACCGTTTGTCTGTTTAAAGTATTCGATTTCTTCTAGTAGGTATTTGAGAAATATCGAGAGATTGGAAGAATCAAATACTTTGATTCTAAGTTGTCGATTCCGCCGATTTAAGTATGTTTAGGGTGCTCAAAATCATCTTCGTTCACATCATTCCGAAGGAGCCAAAATTTCTTATGTTTTCGCAGGACTGTCCCGCATAATGTCTGCACAGCATAAAACAGTGTCACATCCAGAAGATGCATTCGATGAGGCATTCAAATGCTTTCAGGAACACCGAGGATGCTGCATCTCTTGGTATCTGTACAGCAACCCATACACTGCTTCCTTCATCTCACCCCATCATCTTACTCAATCACACCGTTACCACTGGTTATTTGTTCGGAGTAAATAAAATGTAAACTGTTTTTGTCGTTAAAAGCTCATGACCTCTGCCGAGCAACGTCTAAATTGGTAGCATATTTCCAAAAACAACTCTCCCCGATAAAAACACCCAACAGATTATCTCTAGTCTGGATTCCTGGCTGTACTGGCCTGGAAGACAGCGAGGCTGCTGACCTTCTTGCAAAGGAGGACTTCATCGGACCAGAACCTATCATTGGCATCGCTTCAAGCTTTGCCAAACATAGATTAAACACCTGGATGTCGAGAAGATTTATGAGCTCCTGGCAGAATCTTTCAGGGTTGGCTCACTCAAAGGCGTTTATTCACTCTTCGAAGCTTGATACCAAACAGTTATTGGACTACAGTACGGATAAACTACGATGTCTAACATGCCTTCTTTCAGGTCACTGTCATTTGAATCATCATATGCAGAGATTCGGACTGTAGGAAGACAGTGTGTGTAGCCTCTGTTTGGAAAATGATGAAACAGCAGAGCACATACTTTGTTCTTGCCCCGATGGGGACCGAATCAGGTTTTTAGAGTTTGGCAGAGCCGTGAATAGCTTTGGACCTAACCTAACCACAATTAGGTTCTACGGAATGTAAGCAATCGAACGAAATGAAAAAGTATCTATTTGGTTGAATCATGAATTAATGCTATTTTTTCTGATCTGCAGAGGCAGAGTAAGGTGTGGGCGGTTTGGGCCACCACCCACGGACGCGCGGTGCAAAGGGTCTCGCGCATCAAATCCGAAAATGAATTAAAAAAAATACAAAAGTATACGTCACTATTTTTTAAATAAAAAATGCATTATAACATTCTCAACCTAAAGATATTCCACTCTTCGGCGCACAAAGGCATATGACTGAAAAATTCGTAAACATATTTCTTTTTCTGATAAACTATATTATATTAAAAACATCAATTTATATCAATTAATGAAATCGATCAACTAAAAAATTATCGTTTTTGTCGTTCCTGATCATTCGTTTTTTTTTGTCTGGCAACATTATTTGACGTTCAACTCCTATGGGGAATCCCCGGTCAGGGACTTCGGGACTTCCCCTTGATAGAAAGCCATTGCAGAGGCTTCATTTTCCTATATTATAATTTATAAAAGTATTTGATGTGAGAATGGATAATAGTGTTAGATGGTTTTAAAACACGTTTCTAATAAGTAGAAATTCGAATTGTATCGTGAAAAAAACGATTGAAAATTATGTACATTATCAGTTTCATATCTACCATGTTATCTATTCATATAATACCATATCTACCATCTACCGGCAGAATTCACCTTGTATTTTTCATTATGCATTTTATATTGTTTTAAACATATATTCCGTTAGTGAAAAACTAAACTAGGTAATATACAAAGTATTATTATTATGTATTATATTCATCCAATTTTTATTCAAACGAATTAATCCATTTCTCATAAGTCAATTGTACTTAAGGACAGAAACAAGTAGCTGCATGTGTTATAATTATTTTTTCACAGGTTACAAATACAATAATCATAATAATGACGTTTACTCGTGATAAAATAAAATCGATAAAATAATATAAGAGTTGAGTATAAAAATGAATAAACATAATATCCACAGAAGTATCATACAAACTTGTTTGTGAAATTACAATAGAGACAGTCATGAAATATAGAATATAAAACTGAGTATAAAATAAATATACATTAATTGAAATTATACTTGATAGTATAGATACATTTGAGTATACGTACATTTGAGTATACGTACATTTCAATATCTGCAGAGATCTTATATCTAATAAATAATGGGTATACACATATATACATCTGATTCAGCGAAAGAAAAAGAAAACATTTGTTTCTTTAAGTAAAGTAAAGTGAGTAAACAGCCGCAGTGTCCATGACTTTAACTAGGGTTTTAGTACGGCTACCATTAGTACGGCTACCAAGACGTGTTGTTTTGTTAATTTCAAGTCGAGTTTTTTCATTCTGTTATTTAATATTCCGAAAAAAGTAGAAATTTCGATGAGTGTTCCTTTATAAATAAAACATTGTTTGATTTCAATTTTTTTTTCATTTTATAAACTCTTCTTCTTGCACCATTACAGGACCTCACTAAATGTACTTTGCCAATATTAAATTCTGGTCTTGCGCCACCAATGCCGATCTGTACCTCCTTTATATGAATCTGGAATATCATAAGGAACCTGTGTGCTATCTGGGTACTTGTCATAATTATTGACAATAATGTTGAATGGTTAAAGGTGAAAATCAACAATTTGAATTGGATATAGCTAGAAAAATATTGATTTTACGTATACCCCACGGAAAATGTAGAAGAATGGATAATTATTTTATTCAAGTAGAAAAATATACAAGGTGTTCCATTCGGAAAAGGAGAATACTACTGTATATTGTTTCCAAAATTTGAGATATTAATAAGGATCATAATAATTTTGGCTGAATATTCATGAAAAATGCTTCCTTAATATCTCTGCAAACGAAACTAGCGATTATGTAGACGAAGAGTCCGCAAAATGAGTTTTTATTAATTTGGCATTATCGTCATAGTTTTTCAGAAACTATTTTCTCAATGAGCTGAAGGAATATGGACTATAAAGATATAAGTCATTATAACCCATACTATGGAAATTGATTACTTACGATCCACTGGTTCGTCTTGTACAGGCTTAGACCTATCCCTGTTATCGGCTTTACTTTTACAAGCGCAAGTCCTCTTTGCTACAGGCATGTCATTTTCCGGACAACCGCTGGCTTGCCTTCCGTGAATATCCAAACATCTCACTTCTCGTCTCTGAACCCCGATGGGGCACGTGCCCTCGCAGGTTCTCCAGTCGCCAAAGAACCAGTGAGAAGGACAGACTCCGTCACAAGGTTGTTCTTCTGAAGGTTTGAGATGTCCTGGACAGGTCATTTCGTTAGTTATATGCGATCGTCCTCTGATTTTGACGACACAGAAAACTTCTCGTTTTTGCAGGGCACTTCCAGAACAAGAGTCTGAGCAGGTGCTCCATGGTCCTATAAAAATTTGTATCATCAGAAATGACTCAAAGTTGATGGTACACTTTTCGACATAAATTGTTCTTATCAAAATGAAATTCTAAATCAACAATCAAAAATTTTTTGGCCATTTTTCGTTTTTTCAAATTAAATCCGTGATCTGTGTGTTACATTTATCAATTTTTGTCTTCAATATCCTATCATGATGTGCAATTTTTTTTTCTTTTTTCGATTTCTATGTTTTTGTTTATTCATTAAAATATTACTGAAACGTGCTTAGCAAAAATGATGTGTGTTTCTGTCATTACAAAAGCGGGTTTATCAGTTTCAAAATGTTTGACCTAATGTCCAAGAATTGAGAGTGTAATTGGTTTACAAATTCTACCTACATTTCAACAAAATTCCGGATAGAGTATATTTGGTTCGAAGAGAAAATCTCGATATTTCCCTCGTTTTTTATCCTTTTCCCATAATTTTTCCCTAAGGTTGCGCTGGTCGGGGTCTATCCCCCGAAGGCCCGATACATTCAGGAGAGCGAGCCAGTATTATCAACCAATCACCACACCCCCCACTGTGGGTGAGTGATCATTGAGTCCGAGAATCATGTGCTCTATGCAAGCGCAGTGAGCAGCTTCCTGCATTTGTCCAGCCAAGATTTTTCCCTTAGTGTGGCAAGCCGGCATGATCTTGAGGACAGCTAATTCAATGTCGTCAACTGTATCAAGTTCACCAGCTGCTCTGAAGAGTAATGCTTCAATTCCTGGTCCCTCATGGTCGCGGATCATGCAGAGAATGAGGTTAGAACTCCTGACGACTTTAAAGGCTCCACACAGTACCATTCTGTCATGTAGATAGTTCAAATAAAAACATCCACTGTCTTCCTTATGTCGGGGGAAAGTACAACTCTAGAACGAATGATTTAGGATGCAAACTTCTATGTATTTTTTTTCGGGTCTTTACGTTGAGTTGATACAGCTTCCTCCGAGTTCACTCCAAACGAGTAGTAAAGTACTATTATGATTATTATTGATTTTTTCAACGCAGGGTAAGCTGATCGAGTTCCCTGTGGTTCCAATATATTCGGAAGGGCCCACCATCATCATCAACCAAATACTACTCCCCACACCGTAGTGATAATCATATTTGGTCTGAAAATCATATGTGATATCATTTTCCTTACTGAAGATGAAATATCTGAGATTGTGGATATTTCTAACAGTTATAGCCCCTACAGTTTACCATCGTGAACCTGTCAGTTTTGGTAGGTTCCTCAAGAACTGGTCATACCACAAACCGTTGACAGTTGACGGAAATCAATTTGGTCAAACGAATGAAAAATTGTATTTAAAAAACGTCAATATTTATTTCAATTATTTATCAATTATTCTTATGCAGATCGTCTGTTGAAGAATATCTTATTTAGTACGTCTACAATTGACGTTCAAGTTAATATTAACCACAACCAGTTGGATCAAACTCCTTTGCAGTATAATAATAATACAAATGAGATTAATTCACTTTCAGATCATATTTTGTTACCTTTTTTATCTTATAACAATTATATGACATCTGAGTCATGCAGAATTTTCAGAAATATAAATGTTCCACTTTCCTTATATATCATGTATATATATCATATGATATATCATACATGTAATCTTCCACACTCACAAGGACTGATAGTTCTTTTTGTCTAGATGCATGAAGTTAAAGATCGCCCATATGAAACAAATGGTTGACCTTATGCCTCTGGCTTCCGGGGGTGTCTCGGGCGTGGGATGCAGAAAAGAAGGGGACTGAGGGAATCGCCCTGAAATACACCTCTTCAGAAAGTTACTCTAGCCTGAACATATGTTATGATGAAGAGAGTCCATCAGATTTGTTCGAAGCATCCCACCATTTTGTAGGGTACTGCAAGGCTTCTGAGCAAACTGAAGATGAGTTAATGCCTTGTTCTATCAAATGCCTTGCGGTAATCGATCGAGGCCGCGAAGAGGTTAGATTATGAGTCTAACCTGTATGAGTACTGAGTTACACATGTATTGATGGGCAGGTTCTCTTCACATTAGGCGACATTCTCTCTTCGAGCAGCTCTACTCATATATCCATTCGAATACTTAGTCAATTTCTGTGAGCAGTCATGTGTACAACATTCCCGTAAATTCTGTAATTCTCAGAAAGGCAAATCTTGTGGAAAACAGGGTGTGAATGGAATGAGTGAATGAAAAGAAGAAAGAAGGATGTAGTTGACAAGATGAAAATAAGTAACTAGTGTTAGTATAACCATCGTCTATTGATGAGCGGCGGAACAAGAGAATTATAAGGAAAATATTTTTTTCTTTTCTTCAGTGAAGTTCATTAATGGAATTACGTAATGAAGATAAGAGTTTCTGTTTCTGCTGATTTCCATCCTGCTGAAATTGAAGTAACTTAGCATTTGGTTTCCGAAAGGAATTGGCGTTCCTTTGGGAATGGTGAGTTGAGACCATGGGGTCGAAAAGGGTACGGCGGTTGTACTGTACCGGTCGAACTTTTTCAACATGATTTGAAATGTTAGGTTATTTAATGATATTTGTTAATTTGTTCTGTAAGTGTGTGGACTTTATCAATCACTAGGTTCAATTTTACATCCGGAAAAAACTTGAATCAAAACAAAATAGAAAACTTTTCCTTGGGGATATTCTCAGATGAAAACTCACCTGTAAACCACTGACCATCACATTGCTTATCACTAGAACACGCTCTGGATAGCTCGGGCTGAACATCATCCCTACAACTGTCTCTATCTTGATAAGCACACACTGCGAACCTTTTCTGAGTACCAGTTCCGCAGTCTTCTGAACAATGCGACCATTCTGTTGTCAACCATACTGAAATGGATCTGTGAGCTGAAGTATGTGAATCACTTACTGGCGGAGCAGGTACATTGCAGGAACCAACGTTGCAATATTCCGCATGCGGAGGGCGATCCTCTGGTCTACACCTACCTGATGGACAAGTAACTGATCGAGTTCTGTGACCAGTTCCGCAAGATACGGAACACTGAAAATTAGATTCAGATTCAAAGTAAGTTATGACGAAAACTGGCAAGTTGGTCGATATTCGCGGATCATTTGGATATGGGCAAATATATAGACAATAGGCAAATAGATAGGAAGATACATCTTTGGCAAAGAAAGGTTTTGGATTTCTACTTCTAAAAATATATTCCTTTCAACTTAGAAAGATCCGTAGTAGATCGAATTCTGTACTTAAAATGCTCACTGAAATTGGTAGAGTAAAATAAATATTTGGAAGATACCTATATATGAAATAAAATAGAATTGAAAGATGAAATGAGTCTCATAATCCACAGTGCAAAATAGTATTGAACGAAAAATGGAATATGAAAATACTGCAGTATTGGGAGTTTGAGGCGAGTATTTTTAGGGGATATGGTTGAGAATTTGAGCATTTAACTCTCTGAAAATAATCATGTTTTCAAAAGTTTTATGTTAAATAAACTTTTGTTAGGTTGATCATGGTTTTTTGTTCATAATGTTATTGCCGGATTTTTCAACTACAAGCATAATGATGATTTCGAATAGCATAAACAATGTAGAATGGTTTGCTCGTATGCCAATTTGACTTAAATACTATTCTGTATCCTATTTAACCGTTTGGATATTTGTTAATAAGACAAAGAAAAACTCAATGAATTTGGATGGAATTTGGCGAAGAGAGTTTATAACTTGGTATATTGAATGATTTAATTTCGGTGAATAATATGACCTAATTTATATCAATAATTCACTCTTCTATGGTATAGTGGTAGCCGGTTCTTGTCCCCTCACCACTTTGACATAATAAATGTCATTCTAATAGCTGATGATGTCATCAAGATGACCTTTGGAGATATATCTGATGCATAGGTATGAATGGTGTCATAGAAATGTGTTTTTAATACTTGTGAATATCATCATGCCATTCGAATGTCTGTTGTCGGTGATACCATTTTGTGTGTTTGTGACGGGGTAGATTATATACACGGTAAACACATTGTCCTTCTTATTAGAGTACACAAACGTCGGCATAGTCCAGAGATCCTCTAACTAATAAGCGGTTCTTTCTATTAGCTCATCAAGTCAATGAGTGGTGAGAAGAGGTCGTGACAGCAGCAAACAAAGCCATTACGTCCGTCTCTGGGCATGAAGAGAGACATGTGCACCACACAAAGTTTCTCTGACCTCTTCCAAAGCGGCGGTGGTGGTGCTGGTGCGACTTCACTGCCTCTAGAGGTAGAGAGTGCACACGACTGTACTCCACTACCTGCTTGCATTGCCTTCTGTTAGAGCAGTGAGATAGGATTGGTGATGGGGTTGCATGGGGGGACATGATGTAGTTACAGTGGGAAACACCTTATCCAAAGGCGGACGTGATAATTTCAGTTGCGGCTGCTGTGACCTTCTCTCACTACTCACCAACTCAAAGAACTAACAAAAGGTACCGCTCATCAGTTGGTGGACCTCAGAACTACGCAGACATGTGAAATCTGTACAAACTTGTATAGAGTACATATGAAGCACAATGTTAAACCTTGTTATTACCTTGTATGCAATCTACCTCCTCACTAATACACACAATTTCCTTCAATACAACGAAAATTTTAATGTCATGACGTCATTCACACTCAATGAATGAAATTTCCATGACGACATTCGAACTTATACACCCGACATGTCATTCAAGGTCGCTTTGATGACATCATCAGTTATTGAAATGCCATTTATTACGCCATAGTGGTGGAAGAGATCTAGAACTAGCTGCAATCTGCAACTGGTTATTGATATCATAAAATATCATCTGCATTCGACTTCTTCTGCAGCATAAAATATTCATTCAGCATATAATATTCATATTATTATAAACGAACGTTCATAATAATATTATGAACGTTCGTTCATAAGCATCAAATGATTTATTATTATCCACCTTCATAATATTTTTCCCAAACTCTCTTCTGCTCAGCAAATCAAATTTTGTTGATTGTTCTGTTATATACTGAAAGCGGAATATTTTTTGTAAAAAATGTTTTGCTTTTCACTTCTCCATCTAACGAAAAAGGTGAGAAACTTCCGAAAAAAGAAAAAATATATCTACAATGAAAGCCCTTAATAAAGATATGTAGTTCATACTCAGAAATATGTTTCAGATGAAAACTGGAGAAAAAACATTACATTAGACTAAAATTAGTTTTCCATTTTGTTCTTGGTTACAATTTCCAAACGTTCCAGCTGCAACTGCGACATCATTACGAATTTATGTCACCGAAAAAGAAAAATCGGATCTAGCCACGATGAGAATCCGTATAAACATTCAAACGATTAGTTAATTTCAGCCATAAACATTTCATTTGAATTGAATGAGAGAATAATTTTAAGTAATATAAGTTTTTTTTGGAGTTCCCACATTTTTTTGTTCAATGGATAAGTAGATAGCCAAATAGACTAGGATTAGATTTGTTTTTTTCAGTCTGTATGGTTTTATAATGGGGAGCAGAGAAAAATGAAAAATGAATATTGAAAAAACAATAGGAAAAAAATTTAATCCACCATATCGCTTGCACTGAAGTAGAGCAAACTAGTTGCAGTTTTGCATTTTAGTGACTAGAAATCGATACTCTAATTTCTAGTCAGTATACTATACTAGGAATTTTTATAAAACGTGTTTAAAATTTTCTTCCGAAACGGACATTATAAATAGGTGTGCAGTACAATTTCTTTATCTGGATTGAATATCTTGAAAATTGAAACAATCAGAGTCTTGGGAAAACAATTTCCATTAGAACTTACTGGAAAAAGTCAAGGGTCTCGGGAAAAAACTCATAACAGAATTGGATTTCGTATCATTTTCTACTCTATAATATTTTTTTGTTATTTTTTTAGGAAGGTAATCCTGTCTCCCATGTAGCGTAACAAAAACAATTGATCTTCAGGTATATAAAATCTCGGAAGAAAAATATGTGGTCCAAGGCAAATTTAAACTCGGGATATTTAGATAGTGGTAGGTCATACTACCGCTGCGACAATTCACCGCTATTTAGATTCGTTCATCAATTTAATGTATAGTTTCTCATGATTTTTTGAGTTTTCTCACCTGAGACCATGGGCCAGCAGACCATTCCAAAGCATTGAATTTGTGTTCATCAAACGTGCGAGGCAGTTCGTTATCACTTAGACTTTCACAAGCACTCAACTGGCAGATCCTAGTTTGACTAGTGGGCTTCGGGATTGAACATTGAGACTCGCTCACAGGGACTGAACCGGCAACCAGATCTTGCCTGCACTCGGGAATGTTCTGCTGGACACCGTCGCCACAAGTGACGCTGCAATCTGTCCACCTGGAGTGCCAAGAGGGTGGACAAGGTTCGGTATTGCAATGAATCGGTGGTGGAGAAGGAGCTCTCAAATGGGCGCACTTTCTTTCAGACACTGGCACTTGAGTTTGACCCGCTTCCCTAGTGCAAACTCTCACGTAGTTTTGAAAACCTGCGAAAAAAAAATCAATTTCAAATGATGTTGAATACATTGTTATTATAATCTTTCAATTAATGAATTATTGTGTGAAAATACTTTTCTAGTTAACTAGTTAAGTGATCCAATAATTTTTTTGAAAAAGAGGCTGGTTGGGTGATAGGATGATTTTTTTCTCTTAAAAAAACCATTGTATTCTTGAAGATGTTTCGAATTTAATTGAATTCATCTTCAGGGATCGAGAAAGTAGTTTTTTCGTTTTGATATTACTATTTTGAAAACCATCAGAAATTTTATCAGTTACTTTTTTGTAAACTAAAAATAAAAAACATTGGGATTGTTTCATGTCGTTTTGTGTTGGTGTTGTCTCAGAAATTTGTTATTACAGTGTTTTTTATTTTCATTTTTCAAATATGTATCTAATATGTCTGATGGTTTTTAAAATAGTAATATTAGTAACAGGAAAAAACTACTTTTCGAGCCCTGAAGAAGAATTCAATTAAAGTCGAAATGTCGGCAAGAATACAATTGTTTTTTTTAAGAGGAAAACATTGATCCTGTTACCCAACCAGCCCCTTTTTCAGAATCATTTCAAGTGCCTGGAACTTGTGCCTGGTTAGAATATGAATACATGATTTTTTTTTTTAATTCAGATATACAGTATCCGAAAAAAGTCTAATCCATATGAAATTTTTTTCATCATACAATTTTTTTTATCTGAATATTGAATTTTAATTTTATCTGATGAGGTTAGCCAGAAAATGAAAGTTTTATTCAAAAATTAGAAATTTCTTTGCTGAATTATCGAAAAATTTCATTAAGAAACACATTTCAGATTTGAAATTCATAAAAACTCACAAGGAATTCTCAAAAACAGGATTAATGAAAAATAGATTTTGAATTTTCATTCGAAATAAGTGATTAAAAAAAGGAGAAATGAGGAAAAATGTATTGCCGGGGGTCAGTAAAAATACTCAAATATTCATTAAAGATATTTTGCATGATACTATTACAAGTGAGACGTTAGTCATAAGTTATCTCAATGTTATGCACAGGTTCAAGTAGAAATAGAAAAATATAGAAAAGTGCGAATATATTTTTGATTTCAACAGATCTCGAATGGAACCATACCTCTGATATTATGAATAGTAATTACGTATTTAGATTTCTTTATGTTTGGATCAGAATATAATTGATGATTAACAATTTCAATTCGATGAAGCTCTTTATACAGAAATACATGGAATATACCGCAGAAAAAAAATAGTATTTTGCAGTATCGGTGAAGTGCAGTGAAAAATTACGATATTTTGAAAATCTGGGTTTACTCCTATATAGAATTTCAATTTATGATATTTCTGGTATATGATGAAATAAAAATGAAATATCATTATTGCATCTTGGGATAATACAGCAAATTTAAAAAAAAAATCCATGGTGAATGTTTTTTTTTTTGGTGGACATGATATACAGTGTGACCCACTTGAAAGCGGGACACTTCTCCAAAATTTCCAATTTTTTTCTCAGATTTCAAAACTGAGACCAAATATCATTTCCTTTCTACAGAAATCAAGTCCTGCTGCTAATATTTTTATAGGTCAAAATACAAGAAATCATATTAACGATATTTTTAGAGAAAAATCAGAATCACCATTGGACTAGGCACTTTTCAATTGATGGTACATTACATTTTATCGAAAAATATTCAATAATAATAATTCTGTAGTCGAATGAACATTCACATTGTATCATGATAGAATATCAACTGCAGACCTCTTGAAATGTTTTTAAATTGTGCTGAGTTGGCTGTGAAACACCGTGCGGATATCCAAAATCGCGCTCTTTCCATTTGGCACTGGAAACAAAAGACTATTGTTGATTCTTATTGCTGCTGTTAAACAATATACTGAAACAGTAACGTCAGATTATGCCCGATTAGTAAGAAGAGTATTCTAGAAAGCGGTAGGGATTATTGATTTATCATTAGAGAACTAAGTATGCGAGATAAAATTGAACCATAGAATTTCAAAACAGACATCCTGATAAACTTCCAGTGAGCAGCGGGTATCGAGGCATAAGCTCAGAAACACAAACACTCCACATTGTGAGAATAAAAATGTTGAGGGAATATTGCAAAATTTCCGTAACAATATTCATTCAAACTTGCAAACGGCAAGTTTGAATCTAAATACCCTTAGAGAAAATATCAGGAAAAGCATTGTAAAAATTAAAAATAAAATCATTCAAGTAAAAAATTTCACATATTCCGGAACCGAGAGACGAAGAAAGAAGGCTATAATTCTGTTTGTGAGCTCAACGAGAATATTTTAAAGATATAAACTTCTTCAAAACAAATTTAGTTAAGCAATGAAGCTACCTTCACTACAATAGGAGTACCCTCGTTCCAAAATACGTATCTGGTCTGGGTATAATCCTAATTGGGTTATAAACGCAAAAAGATAATATTCCCATAAAATAAATGTGTGGTACAGAATAATCCATAATAAGATTATCGGTCCGCTTTCCTTCGAAAGTAATGAATGGAATTATATTTTTAGATTTTTTGAAAAAATGAGTTTTGGAACGCAATACATACATTAATTTGATAATTCAATTAGACGGATCTTCTGTTCATAATGCAGTTATTGTATGAGATTGGCTTAATGATAATTATAGAAATCGATTAATAGGTCGACATCGTCCTTACATTGAGTGTTTGCCAAGATCACTGGACCTGACATCGCTAGATTTTTTTGGGGTACTATGAAACAAAAAGTTTACATGTCCAGACCTCAGTCAGTAGAAGAACTATGCATCAGAATATCTGCAGCTTGTGTAGAAATTACAACAGAACAACTGAAAAGAGTTATATTGAATATTAGAAGAAGGTATGACAAGCGCATTGCAAAGAATGGCGGTTTGGTTGAAACAACAAATATTTGATGAACGTTCATTCCTGTTTCTGTCCCAGTACAATAGTGATTCTCAAGTTTTCCTAAAAAAATAGCTAATACGAGATCTTGTACTTCAACCTTCAAAATATTTGCAGTAGGCCTTGGGTCTTGTGGAAAGAAACTGATATTTGGTTCCAAAGTACAGTTTTTTGAACTCTTCAATGCAGCATTAAGTTCTTCGGAAAAAAGATGCAAATTTTGGAGAGGGTTCCGCTTTCAAGTATGTAACACTGTAAGTCAAGTTGGTAATCATCAATAAAATTTACAATTTCACTATTACGTTTCAGTTACAATTTCAGTCATCTTCAGGCCTACGAAAGAAGTAAATATCATTATTCTACAACATATTTTATCCAGATACAGTATTCAGAGTAGATCTTTCTTATTAATTTTCTAAGGAATATGCGAATTCTAATATTATTTTAAACTTCAGTTCAGAAAAAATCATTCTCATATTCATTTGCAATAACTTTCTGATTAAAAAATAGATTATTACCTCCTCCACAAGATTTAGAACAAGCTGTCAACCCGGTGATCTTCCAGTGAAAATGTTTTCTCCGCAGCCTAGTTCTGCGATGGGGTACAGGAGGCCTAGCCTCGTCTCTTTGATTGAAGGAAGTATTGAAAGACGTATCGAGTTTTCTCGTTTCTAACACCATCGGTTCGATTATCGGTCGTTTAATCGAAGGTGGAGCTATAGCAGGAATTTTAGCGATCGGCAATGAATATCCGTACTTGATACCATAGTTGGTTTGATAGTTGACGATCTGTAATGAAAATAATTATTTATTATTACATCTGAGTGGATTTTTTTAATTTAAGATAATTTTTTTTATAGTTTTCAATAGTTCATCATCAGTTCTCTTATAGAACTTTCTAAATGTTACAATTGGGCATAAGATAGCTTTTGGTAAAGGTGTGCTAAACGAAATACTCATAGACTCAATTACCTTGGAACTTTTTTGAGTAATCTCCTTTTCACTTTGCCATCTAGTAACGTTTGACCTCATATTCATTATGATTGGAAATTTTTGGCGATATTCCACGTAGCACAAAGCAACTCCAGTGCCCCGTCAATACTGTAGGAGTACCGAAGGTGGTAACAGAATACTCTTAGGGACGCCTTATGTGGACATGCATAGGCTGATACCTCATATGCTGAACATACCGACACCTGGTATGTTTAGCATATGAAGCCTATGAAAGTGAAGTGAATTTCAATAGTAATTGAAGTGATTGGCCTATTGTGGTTCAAATAAAAAAACTGATTTGTGTCACAATATGGTCTTTTTGGTATGTATGTGTGGAGGGTGAGTGTATACCCACAGCACTTAGGCCACATATGACCCATTGTACATCCTCCCGAGTAGTTGTCCTCCTAGGTCATTGTTCGTCCTGTCCTTTCCAGGAAGGTTTCCTACACGTCACTAGGAAACCTCTCATTTGAATCAGCAGATGTAAGCCAAGACTCGCCTAACACACACTCTCTATTGCAACCTTGAGGTATCTCACGGCGGCCTCCGCGAAGGTTTTGGAAGGTGCAGCGACATTACTGTCGTTGCGCGGCTTCTTCAACCTTCCTGAGGTTTCCCTAATAGAGATGTTCAAGTGAGGGGGCTTTCCTGCAGGGGAAGCCGGTTCCTTGCGTTTATTCAAGGCGGAGATCTTGACGCCCGCCACAGGAAGTGTCGTTGCTGTTGGAGGTGGAGTGGGGGAGGAGGGTGCCCTTATAGTTGCTGCCACTCATACCTCTTCCGCTCTCTTTCGCCATTTGGCCTCGGCGCCGCAAATGCGCCGCCTTTATATAATATCACAAGGTGATCTGCTATGTCCAGCCTCATTCCGAGCGGAAGATTGGGGTGGACATTTCTGTTCATCCCCAGCCACCGCCATAGATTGAGGTGAGCACTTCTGGCCAGCCTCGGGATTGGTTTTTGTTTTGCCTGTTTTTTTGTTTCATATAAGTTTCATATTTGTTTCATGTACGAGTGGCAAGCTGGCAGAGCCTCGCATTACCAGAGGAACGCTGATTACAATGAGGTTTCGCCCGGTTCCCTAAGGGGATCGTTCGTAACCGCATATCACCCTGCGGACAGTCAGCTGTCGGCACAATTCCTTACACCAGTGGTCGTCAACCTCTTCAATGTGTTGAGCTACTTTGTTAATTTTGGAATAAATAGCGAGCTACCCACACGGAAGCCACGTAACGCAACGTAAATGAAATAATCCACAGTTAATTTATCATTATATGTAT
>WOGP01001024.1:0-20694 GCA_015342065.1 Leptinotarsa undecemlineata | reverse complement strand
GTTCTTATCCCAAAAGCGGAGATTTGTCGATTCCTAAGAATTACAGATCAATAACATGCTTGATTTCGTGTTATAAGTTGTTTACAAACATCTTATACACACGAAAACTCACTGCAGTGACCGAGTACTCGAAGGATATATGAGCAGAGAGGGTCGAAGAGAGGAGGAGCTGGATGTAAAGAGAACCTGCTCATGATAGATGTGTAACGCAGAACTCGATACAATACAAGCGTAACCTCTCTATGGCCTCTATTTCCCATGAGCTCATCTTGCATTTGCTCAGATGCCTTGCGGTACCCGACAACATAGTGAGATGCATTAAATAACTGATACCTCTTTGGCGAACTCGCTTCACCATAACATCTGGTTAAACAAGAGTCCAAACAGGGTGGGTCATTTTCAGAAGGGGTGTTTCCCTCAGTCCCCATTTCTACTGCATCTCACTATTGCCATTATCCGTTGCGCTCAGAAATACTCGAATGTATAACTGTGGCACCCCTGGAAACTGGAGGCACAAGGTCACCCATCTGTTTTATATGGATGGATATTATAACATAAGTGAAATCCACCTATACGATGACGACACTTTAATCACTAACTTTTCATTATTAAAGACAAATCCAAAGCAATTTTGTTTGAGTCACTTACTATGCGAGACTCAGTGATGGAATCTAGCGATATACAAATAGATAATGAGCGTCTTGAAATTGTGGATGATGTGAAAAGTTTGGTTGTTATATTTGATGCTGAATTGAAATTTGAAAGGTATGTTCATAAACTCTTTCAGTTGTCATATTTTGTGTTGAGAAATAATTATTGCCAAAGGCATTTCCTTCCATTGAGACTAAAAGCTATACTATGAGAAGCTACTATGGAACTTTATCCATGCAAATGTGGTATATTATATATTTCTAATTAGTCAATTAGTTAGTTCAGTTAGAGTTAGTTAATTAGACAAAAAGGGCAAAACTCGTGTTTGCGGCTCATATACAATATCAAAAAACGGTAGCGAATTTCACATAAACTTCATGATAACTAGGTACCTGGTTGAATATGCAGAACAGAAGAGTTTTGTATGCTGCATCATTTTTCCATAAACTTATTATTAGCAAAACTCCTAATTGAAAGACGGAACGTAGTTCCGTCTTTCAAATTTGTACAAGTTATAATTTTTTACCGGAATATATTAAAAAAGTTGATATACAGCGGCACTCGAGTAGAATTAAACAACTGCTTATCTCAAAGTTGTTGAAAATAATCACCCGTACGCAATTAATAGTGACTTGTCTCTATAAAAATTGAACTTCGCCTTTTATTTTCATCTGGCAAATTTCAGTATTTTTCTTCCATATTAAATTACAGCATGGGAATAACAAAGACGTTTATACTTATAATTATTGTTTCTTCTCGGATTCCAGGACAACTGCAATTCATTCGCTAGACTGATCCCTAGGTTGAATAAAAATGTCGGTTTCCTGACAATTGATCTACCTGGCCATGGCCTGTCCTCGCGTCTGCCTAAGGGAATGAAGTACCATTTTACAAATTATTTAGTCGCAATTCGAAGTTTAGTAAAATATTTCGACTGGCCCAAGACATCCTTGATGGGACATTCTTTGGGAGGGTTGATATGCTACTCGTATTCCATGCTTTATCCTGAAAGCATCGATATGTTATTATGCCTAGAGGGAACCAAACCCATAATTAGGGATAATCCTATCGAATATAGGGCGAAGAACATTGATGCGTTTTTGAAGAATAACTCGTACGTCGATTCTATGGAAGAACCACCAAGTTATGATTTTGAAGATATGGAGAAAATGCTGGCCGCGCAGAATAACAAGTCTGTATCATTGGATTACGCTTCGATTTTGTTGGAAAGAAATTCTGCTCCGTCAAAAATACATCCAGGTAAATCATTTTCATTATTTCAATTGAATTTCCTAACTGAAGTTTTCTAGAACAAGAGACCGGAATGAGATGAAAAACAGGTATTTGTGGATATATTCCAGAATTAAAATGTTTGAATTTAAAATATCGTTAACTATTTAGTGCATATAATTCTTCATGTTGTCATTATATGGAATCACTGGACGGTTATTGATTTGTGTCTTGGAGTTGTTTGAATGCATTGATCATCAAATTTCTCGACCGCCTTTATTTTCTGTAGCTTGGCCAAATGCTCTTTCCTCTGGGATAGAGTCTTCTGACGATCCCATAGATGGAGTCGTCGTAGAATAAGATGTTATCGCCTTTTCTTTCAGAGTTGGCTTTCAAGAACAGTTGGTTGATTCAGCCCAGCACTACTGATGAGACCTTGGCAGGTCGATGTCGAGGCTTGGCAATCCAACTGACTACCTTGAAAAACCTCGTTTATCTTTAATATTCGAGGACTGAATCTTTTGTCGATCCCATATATAGTGTCCTTGTAGGGAGAGATATCTTCGCCTTTGCTTTCCGGCTTGTTCTTTTTTGGGACAGTTCAGTGGTTCAACCAAGCACCACTGATGAGATCTATGGTAGGTCGAAACATCGGTGTCTGGTATTGGATCACAAGTTCATCTGTTCAATGGTTCTTTACGATCTTCCTCTTTTGTAGAAACATAATTAGCCAAATTTCGTTGCTGTATTTGGTGCGCTGCATCTTCATATAATTTGAGGTATGGATCTTTTCCATCAATCCATCAGTGGATGATTTGGTTATACATTGTTAAACAAAACTTTTCCCCAAAAAATTGTGTTTTCATGAATAATAGCTTCTACTTGAGATTATTTGTTCTGGTTTGTTGAATAATTTCTTCACTGTTGGTTCTTCGAAAAAAATAACCCCTCGCCTTTCTCTTCAAACATTTCTCGTAGCCAATTTTTCTCATGCAAGTTTTTTTCAGTTAATAATATCGGCATACTCAGAATATTGTCGCTCGTATGGTACTTCCAGAACTTCCACAATCTTCAGATATTATTTTTCTTGTTTTCAGGAATGTTTTGTAGTTTTCCTAAAGTTTGATCTGGTAGTATCCATAATGATGACGAATACAAATTTCCGTCACTATACCCGTGATCACCGGTAAATCATGAATTAGGAGCTGCAGACTGCCAAGATGGACGTATTGACTGGCCAGGTAGTTGAGCTTGTGTTTCAATTTTTCTTGTTAATATATTTTTCCTTTTTGATCTTTCCAAATGCATTTTTTGTCATGTTGCACTTTTATTTCTGGAACGTCAGTCATTCTTTGTAAATGTTACTAAGTTGTTTTCTGAATGTTAAGTATTCCCAATCAATAATTACTTTATGTTTCGATTCCAATTTCTTTAGTTGTTCAGCAACGTATCTTGCTTATCATTACGTTTTCTTTTTTTGTATCCATCTGTTCTGGCTGACTTCAAAAACTCGGGGATATCTTATCTGCCATTGCTCGCAGTGGCAAATCTAGGAGAGGGGGAAAATGTAGTACTAATATCCCAAACCTGGAAATTTAAATACCAAAATACCTCATAACATGTTTTCCCGTCAAAAGCAACTTTTTCAACCTACAGCGAAGCATCTATTTTTTGGATATCCATTCTACAACCAGCGGAGAAACGACCACGAAATATCTTTGTGTTTGGAAGAAATACTAGGACCTAACTATATCTTCAACAACTTACTGTCTTTTCTGAACTCCATTCAGATTACGAATACTTGTAAGATTCTACTTCAATACCCCACTTCAATCTCAACTAATAATTATTTACCAAAACGATCGTCTTGTCCTATTCGATGCATCTTTGAGGTGCAGCGGAATGGGACGCAAGTAAATAATTCCTCCATGCGCCATTACCATATAATTCATATCCTAATGAAAGTGAATGCAAGAACTTGTTTATTCCTTGTCAATATTTTCTAGTCTTCAGTAACTATGATTCTGGTAAACCTGATAACTTTTCCTAGGACCGCACTTACCCGATTGTAATATCACTCAATAACAAAATAACTGTACCAAATGAGTTATTCCTTTTACCTTACTTTTTTGATATAGTCACTAACTTTTGCTACTAAGGATTTTGATTAATCTAGTGTCATGGTTACTGTCATATTTACATTTTTCCAATTTCAGGAAAATACTATTTCACTAGAGATCCGAGACTGAGGACGAATGCTTCGATGCCTTTCTCCCAGGACGAATTGATAAAATCCGCACACCATATGACAATGCCAATATTCATTATCAAAGCTGAAACTTTTCACTATTGGGAGAGAAAAGAATATTTTTTTGAAGTGTTAGACATCCTTAAAAAAACGAGTGTGGACTGCGACTTCCACTTCGTACCAGGTACACATCACCTTCACTTGAATCAACCTGAAAATATAGCAGATTTGATGGTAAACTTCATTCGTCGCCATAATGTCGAAGATAGAAGCAAAGGAGGGATTACTGATGCCATTTTTAACCTGGGCAATGTTCAAAAATGATGACAGTACGGCCAGGCGTCATCAATGTGTGCAAATAAAATAACTAAAACAAACCGACGTGACTGTTGCTTCGAAAATCCTAACCTTTTTAATAACGGATTGTTTATATTTATGAAATTCGTCAAAAATTTACCTTATAAGATATAAATAAAATTTACTTACTAGGAAATGTAAAATACTCGCAGTTTGTTAGTTGTGATATCATCCAAGCAAGAGCTGATTTTATCATCAGGGAAGGTTATTATTACTATCAATATTAGTGTTTCCAATGATATTGAAGAAGTCGAAGATATCTAATATTTCGATCTCGATAATAGTTATGTGGAATACTAATATTTTGACAAGATCATTTCAATCTGTTATGTTATATTTGAATGAAGGAGCACTTTTTGAGTAACACTACTATTATATTCTTTAAAGCTCTATCAAGCCAGAGGTGGCAAGTAAAAAAAACTATTTTTTACTGCGACATGTTCGGGGTAAATGGGATCGGTTCATTGTGTTTCCAGGTATATTAACGAGTGTGTGCTTCTCCATAAGAGCTTTCTCTTTACAGGTAATCTTTATGTTTCTTATTGATTCTTTTTCTGATCTGATAACCCCAAAGCCAGTTCAGGGCCAATATATAATCCTTGCCCAACACGCGGTTTACCAGATTTTTCACTTTTTCACGGAATTCTCTGATCACTCTGATACTCGTGCCTCGAGTGCAGTCTGAATGCGATGGTGTTCATTGACCAAGTGGATAGCTGTAACGTAAATTTCACCCCTCACAGTAAACAAAAAAACATTCAACGGCAGGATCTGATTAGCAGGAAATGAGCAAAGACAAAGTCTTGGGAGGAACCAACTGGAAGGCCAATGAAACCTCGATTTTCATATATCGAGCCGTTCCTAGGGTCAAAGACTGGTAATTAAAGTAGTAGGTAATAAAGAAAATTTGATATCTATATGTTGATTCGTTTATGTTAGTTATAATGGTTAGAGCAACTTATATTTTACTTCATTTTCTGTTTTTCTAAGAGCTACAGATCTTATATGCTCATAATACCCTTAATACAATTGTCATTTCAATAATGCATAAAAACGGATACGAGTCTTCTTACCTCAAGAAAAGCTAAACAAACCTGGTTAATCAATCGCGAAAAATTGTTGATTTCGCTTCGGTTGAAGTCTAATAAAGTGTAACACCTTGAATTTGGTCTACCTTAGTTTTCGGTGAGGTTAAAAAGCATATTAGATCATATATATTGAACGGTAATTATATTTTTGTGGCAGTTTTATCAACTTTTTATGAGTTTTTTTCACCTTCCACAAACTGAAAACAATAAAATTGTAATGGAGAACTTTATAAAGGTGTAGGAAGTTTAGTCCCACTCAATAAGTACCTGCGTGAACTCAATTAAGATAGGATCAAAATAGTCATTTCAAAATCAGACGGTGAACATCGAGTTGAATGGAATTGGACGAGAATGATTGCCAATGAGCTCCACTCTGAGAGACGTAAGCTCAAAGACTAATACTAGATAGAGAACACTTACATCGAATGTTTCGGAAGTCAAACAACAACATTGACATATTTTATATTCAAAAATATCTTTGACATCGAACCAAAAAACTACAAGATTCGTTAGTTTTTCCTGCTATGGGGTCGGAAACTTAGATTTTGACCTCCGAAACGTTACAACTATAATTTCTCAGCTCTTTTTTGATAGGCAAAACTGGTAAATAGGATGAGATACCTATAAATTCTTTGAATTTACGCAGTAACTCATCGGGATGAACTAAAAAGTTTGCTCTTTCTACACCTGTATAAAGTTCTCCATTACAATTTACATATTTTGAATTTTTTCAAATTTTGGAAGGCATGAAACCCAAAAGTGGTTTAAAAATTATAGAAAATTTTATGGGTATTGTTCGTGATATTCAAAATTGTAGAAAACTTTTGAATTCTTGTCGGGCATTTCTGAAGGTCTATGCCATGTTCAATGAAACTAGATTGTTTTTAATAACAAACATAATATTGGGTAATTTCGCCTTCGTTCTTTATTTATCTAACAAAAATGATATTAATTTGCTTACAAATTCAAAGTTGCCGCCTTCAATTGGGTTAGTTTTGGTTATTTTGGCACACCTGAATCGTTGCAGCCTGTGCATTATTCTGTCTTTGTGTCATCACAAGTATAACTATTTTGCAGGTCTGCAGGTCAGCAAATTGTTCTCAGTAGACACTGCTCTCGTAATCTTGTAGGAGGAGAGAAATTTTTGCAAGTCGAGATTCATGTTTGGCATAACCGACCTGCAAGAATTTCTGCGGATCTGCAAGGTTTATTTTCAATTTATTGAGGAATGTCGAATTTTTCCATACTCAAGGAGTGGGGGTTGAAATTTTTTTTGTCGAAAATGATTAACCTGGTCGTGATTCATGTTTGGCATACCCGACCTGCAAGAATTTCCGCCGATCTGCAAAATTTATTTCCAATTATTTGAGAATTGTAAAGTTTTTAGGTGGGGGTTGGAATTTTTTTTTGTCGAAAATGATTGACCTGGTCGAGATTCATGTTTGGCAGACCCGACCTGCAAAAATTTCTGTCCTACAGGATTACGAGAGCAATGTCTACTGAGAACAATTTGCTGACCTGCAGATCTGCAAAATAGTTATACCCATAAGACACATAGGTAAATAATGAGAATAATTCTATAATTATAACTTCACGCGGAGTACACATCATCTCTTAATCATCGTCACTTAAATTTTCACCCATTTTTCAATTAATTATATTGACGTTTTATTTATATAGATCTTTTAACTTCCTCAAAATTACATCTAAATTTGAATTACAACCGCATTTTCCAAACTGACAGCAAAACTGTTGTATAAAAAAAAACAGCGATCATATGTAAAGATGTGAATTAAGATATTTTGTGACTACAAATAAAACGACAAATGTCAACTTGTCATTCCAGATAGAATTGATCGTTCGATAAATATATTTAGCTTCGTTTACTCTGAAGTCACGTGGTATCAAATCTGTATCTGCTCGCTCGGCTCCAGATTTTTGAAACCGAGCATAGTATAGGAGTTTCTTGCGTTTAATCGTATTCGAGCGTGTATTCAAAAACAATTCGTAGTGACGTCATTAATAATAAGAATCGTCAGAATGGAATGATTCAATTTGTGTCAGATTTCAGATTCAATAATAAAAACAAACTTTTCAATTTCCTCTAACCTCAATTAGAATGGGATTTGTGCATAGAACTTTTTGCATGAATATTACAAATGTAGCTGCACATTCAACATTCAAGGGTTCGAGAATTCTTTTTTTCTATTCAAAATATGGACCAAAACAAGAAACTATTCTTCTTCATCTAGTCAACCAACAATATGAAAAAACCAATTAAGTTATCAGTGTTATATACATTATAATACTTATTTAATAATCTCCCAGCTTTATTTTGTGAATCCTGACAATATATTTTATAAAAAGTTTTCAGCACTTTATAAACAATAACGATCAAAATAAAGCAGAAAGTGACAACTGACGCAATGTAACGTCAAATTCCGTTTGAAATCCAACCTCACGCTAGTTCTGAATCATCATGAATACGTTTCAAATCATAGTTGATGTGACGTCATCGTTTCAACACCAAACATAAATTTATTGGAATCACAGATGAATACGTTTCGAATACATGAGCGCCATAAAACGCCTTTCATATGGAGATAAGATAGCAAATAACTTTTGACTGAAATGACTACAAATACATTAAGCTAATTCTCATTCGCTTCTATCTTTTAGTCTTCCATGTTTATTTTTAAACCTTAATTTCACTATGTTGAATAATATAAAATGAATAAACTGCAAAAAAAAAAATTGAACTATGTTCAATACCGACTTAGTTCATATTCTTGATACCTACACCATTCTTTAGTTGATATGGAAAGACTGGCCTGATCACAAACTTAATATTTTCAATATTATTTACTGAATTTTTTGACGTTCATTGAATTCCCTGTGAAATTCCAATTCTTAGTTTGGTATTTTCCGAGCAACTAACGTTTTGATTGCTGGTTAATAGTTGCTAACTGCGCATCAGAATAAATGTTTTTTTAATTTTTGGGTAACGAATTCAATTTGTCATCATTATTATGTTATTCGTAAAACATACTCTTATTCTGACTATTCAAATATTTCATTTATTTGCTTTGAAAATAAATGTTTCAATGTCGATGACCTATTGATAATATAGCTTTTAACTAGTTATCAGAGTTTTGTAAACATCAAGTTGGGTACAAACTTTTCATTTAACTATTTGTTTATGATACCCTAGATACAAAAGATTCATCCATGAAGGTCATTAAGACCGGAGTATGATAAGCAGGATATTATAATAATCTCATTTTTAATAAAATGCCTACAGGGCCTAATGACCTTCATGAAAACCTTGTTTCATTACATATATCAAACAAGAGTCAGAATATAGTATATAGGTTCATAGAAACTGCTAAAATTGAATTACATATTTTTTAGGTACATTTAGCAAAATGCAATTACACATCTACATCTACAATTCTACATCTAGAAATCTGATGTCAGAAAAATTAATTGAAAATCTGCATTAACTGTTCCTGTTAATTGAATATTCAACTCAAATTTACAGGCGGATAGTTTACTCGATGTTGACTCAATAGTCTCATTAAAAAAGGCAGATAATTTTGTCGCTTCTGAAATTACAACTATTTCAGTGTGATATTACGTAAAATGTCAAAAATAAACCCATATATATATCTGAATCTTAATAATATCAAGGTTTCCATAGAATCCACACTCATGTTGAAAGATAAAACACAAAAACTGTTGAAAGTGTTGATAATTCCAATACGTACAATTCCATCGCAATATTCATTTTCAGTAAACGGTAAGGTTAAAATAACCAAACCAATGATATATCTAGGGTACTAGTTAGTTGAAATTTCTTGTTCCAAAACGAAACAATTGTCTCAATGTCAAAAAATATACAACGGATTATTGTTTCCCTTGACTTTCCTTACGTTTGGTTGAGTAGTCACTCTCATCTCCGAGCCTAATTCGTAGAAGTCTAGAACGGTCATGGAAAAAAACAACAAATTCTATGATACCGATCCTTAATGATAAAATGAACAAAAGAACTCACATTGTAAGGCTGGCGAGGCCAGGCCGATGGCACACACGAAGAAAACTGCGAGGATAATGGATCTCATGATTCAGCTGATCCAAGTTCAAAGTTAACAAAAATATCTATATAACGAAATCGATTCGATCTATACGTAGCCTGCCTTTACACTCACTGGTGCAGAAGGTGGACTAACATAAAAACTTAACTGACACGAGTCAATGTAGATACAATATTTTGCGCACAACACTATTTCCTATACATTTTGATATGACAGCTCTTCTCTTCCCCTTACCTCTCGATGAATTCGAGTGAAGTCCAATCCCCACCGCGCATCCATATCATGACTGTACGATTTCTTTGTTCACGGAGTTCGTGTAATCAGGAAAGCATTAGCCCAGAAGCGAACATCATTTATTTTTGGTCAAGGAATAATGATATTGGTTGTTTCGAAAGTTTTGACCGTATTAATGTCATGTGTTTTGTAGCTCCATATCTCAATAAATATTTGTTCTTCTGTGTCTTGGTATATACTGATCGATAGAGAATTTTGTACTCTATACATTGATGCTGTTCATTTCTTTCTAAAATTTAATTTTGAGCCGGATATGTTAACCTCGGAGATGAGCCCCAAAGTGGTCGACCTACAGTTACCCATCGAAGTTTTGCTTTATCCACCATACTACCCCTCATCCAAACATAACTCGATGAATATATTTGTGATCAAAAACTACTGATGTTGAATTGAATTTTTTCAATCCCTTTCTTTATACCACGAAATGAATTTTCTATCGAATCAAGCGTACTTTTGTGTATTTCAATAAGGTGTGTAAATAGCTGAAATATGGAAATACAATAAATAGTTCAGAAAAACGGAAATAACACCCAACTAACAGCTCAAGACAAATATTCTACATATGGACTTCCTTAGGAAAAAGGCACTTCAAAAACTATTCTTCACTGCAAAATTCCCTGACAGCCTTAAACAATGAGAGGACCTGAATTCAAGTATAATGAATCTTTGCTGTGAGCTTTCAACTTTTTGATGGCTGTCCACCATTAACTGGAATCAACTTGGTCGTATCTCCAAAAATTCTAACCAGAAACATTATTTTTCTAATTTAAAACATTTGTATTATTCATAATAGCATATTTTTTCATTTAGAAATTATCAAACATGAGTTTGCGAAAAATATTACCGACTTTTTTGTCCAAACAACAGAGAAATACAATTATCAAGTGATCAGTATTCTTCATCTCCTGAAAACGCCACCTCGATTGGTGTAACGCGCGTCAAGAAGAGTGATGTTTGGGATAAGTGTTTGTTTTGGAGAAATGAACACAAACAATTGTCTGCGGTATCTTGTGTGACTAAGCACACTATGATATTCACAAAAAACAGAATTCGAAATTGATTAATTGAAAGAACGATAGAATCAAATAATTCCAATCTCGATACTATATTCCTAAAAAAAATCAAGCACTGAAGAACTGGAAAAGTATTGATTCAACTCTGCACTTCGAGTCAGAATTTTTTAAATGTACTCTAATTGTGACTAACATGGTTTTGGTCTAATTTGCCAATTTTTTTAATTTATCAGACACTAAACCGTTATTTTAAGACCTTGACACGTGTTTTGATCACCAAGTGATCATCTTCAAGAGAAAGATCAAACTGAAAAAACTCCGATTATATTCAATAAACTATATTACGAATTTGTCCACCTATGTATGATCTTGTGAAGGTTAATTTGAAATAAAAAATATCACTTATTCTTTGCTCCTGATTTGGAGTAATGGTTTCTTTACTAAAAAAAATTATAATTGCCTCGACTTTGTGTCACGATTGGTAAAATGATCCCTCCAACCTGTAGAAAATGTCGCTAGTAAAACAAATGATACACAATTGACGACTGATTTAAAATTTGAAAATATTTTATGGCTTCTTGAAATTCATTATGTATACCCAATCCGTCTCTGGAATTCCGGTGTGTTCTACACTGTTGCGCACGCCGTCTAGAACCACAATCGCTTACGTTTGTCTGGGTTATCGCTACGCACCAATAAAATTTGTTTTGTATTTTAGAATAAGTTTTACTCGTGATTACGCTGGCGAGATACCAGGTTAGAATCATTTTTAGTTCGAGTAGTTGGACAAGTAATAGATACATTCATATTTTTTAGGGATCATGAAGGTTTTCATCGTAATCGCTATCTTTTGCGCTGTTGCATCTGCGGCTGATGACTATTGTTACAAGGACGCAGTTGAGGCCTGCAAAACGACCAATAAAAAATGTAAGTACATACCATCCTTTGTTTTGGTGTTTTGAATTTGAAGGTTGTTGTTTGCCTTGACAGACGAGGATGATCGAGTACCTAGATCTGTAGATCTGACCTTGAAAATCTATAAACTATTGAACTGGAATATCTAATAACTGGAACTGGACTTGTAGAGTTTCTACATGGTCAATACTTTTTCATTTTCTGTCTTGTGAATGTGTTACGTACCTAATTGTTCTGTTTGAATTTTTGTTATTTTTGTTCACAATTGCTTCAGGTTATTTTTTACCCGCATTCTTAAAAAACTATGAAATGAACATTCGTTTTCCTTACTTTTTGAATCATAGCACCCATTATGCTTTAAAAAGTAGAAAAGTTCATTTCATAGTTTGTCTTTTTTTAAGAATGTGGTTAATAACGTGAAGCAATAGTATACAAGACTACCTACCTATTAGAGAGTATTATAGATATTCTTTTAAAAAGCTCATTAGGTATTTCATCAATTATAATCTCAACCATCAACGTGGACTTTGAATTTAATTGACTAGGTATCTTCTAACAGAAGACGGTAAGGATAAATTTCGTGTAGACTAGTAAATATTTGTTGTTCCAACGGCTTGCACTAGTTTTTTGAATAGATTTATGTATGTGTGCTGATCGTGAATCTGAATCAAAACTTGGTGCTTTTGTTTACATTCAGAGTGAATTTATACGTACCCGATCAGTACGTAGCAAGTAAAAATTAGGAAGTGAATTGTCAGTTATAAGTTAAACTCCTCACTGTCCAATGGACAAGAGACGAGTAGAAGTTGGTCAACTCTTGACTTTATTGCTTTAATTATACCAAATTTTCCACTAGTAGGTACGCATCTAATGCGCAAATGATCGCTGATTTTTCCATTTCAGAATACGGACAGTAGAAATGAGTGAAAACCTAACCTAATAGTTTTCAAAACATTGTAGGCTGTCTTCCATTTAGTTTCATCCTTTATTGAATAATTTTTCTATACATTGATGTGTTGAAAATACACACTAATAGGCAGATTTTTTTTCTGATAAAGGCTCAAGCGCTTGCACTATTTCATTTCGACTTTTCAATTGGGAATGCATAAACACCTTCTTTGTTACTTGCTCTTTGGTAATTGATAATTGAAACTTGTTACTTGTTTTTTGTTAATCGAGTGTGCATAAACTCATCTTTAAAAGTCGGTCGAAATTGTTACAAAATCGACTACTTCAGGAACTCACTCCTAGCAACAAAAAACTTTAGCTTTTTGAATACGCGATATGTTTGAGAAATGCTACTGGATCTATATTGTATGTATATTGTATATTGAAAAGTTCAAAACAGTTTAGGATCATTTCGCAGTCGAAACCAGAACAAAGGATTCATTATCGTCAATAAACCAGAACGCTCTATATCAACTGCGCATGATCCTGACGTCCTAGAACCTGAATTTCGTCGAACCAGAACAAAGCTAGTGAGAGTGTGAGAGAGATTGCACATCATAGTGCTATATTAACTATGGCAGTTCGAAAAAATTTGATAAATACATTTAGACCTTACACACCCACCATTTGCGTTTAACGGACCGAATAAAAATATAGAAGTAATATTAACGCTATCACTTACTAGAGGATGAAAAATTCCATTGCCAAATATATTCTTGTAAGTTATGTTATACCCATCGTATACTAGACTAACACGACTTAATATTTTGTGCACTCGAAAATGCAAGATGTACAATGTGGTTTCCGCCAAAGACGGACTTTCATCAATTCGACGAACTGGAGATATGAATTTTCATTGAATAAACAACTTTCAATACAATGAATTAAAACCGTTAGGATTGTAGGCAGTAAACATAATTATTATACCAGATTGAAATTTGAAAACAATATCTAATTTTGCAATGATATTGCAGATAAAATGTGAATACATTTTATTGCACCATATTTGCCAATATTTGTCTTTAATTAATTCCAGACAAGAATTGAGGCAGCTTAAATGAATTGCTGCATATTTTATCCACACAATTTATTAGTATTCTGTTCTGTTCTCATTTTGGGTGGTATGTTTTTCATGATATGAATGAATAGATATCTCAAAGGTCTTAACTTTTGACTGTTTTTCGGAAAAAAATTTCAACTTTGATGGAAAATATTTCTACTTTCGTATAGACAAAATAAGTTTTGTCTAATTTCCACTGAGATTTTTATTTGTTACGACCGGTTTAGGTTTATTGAACCATTTTCAAGTAAACGGTCGAAATAAATAAGTTATTTTCTCTTTCCTTGGTATATTGAATATGAATTTCCGTATTTTGGGGTTAAATCGACTGTGATTGAAGCACTTTCGTTTACTTACTATAGGGCAAATATTCAAATACAAAATTAAAATACTTGTTGGATATCTATTATTGGATATTCTTCAACACAGCATCATCAATTTCTATTTCGCCGATTATAGAAACTAATTATTCAAGAAAGGATGAAACAAACAGAAGACATGTTAGGTTATCCCTCATTTCTACTGTCTGTGTTCTGAAATGTGCAAACTGGAAGGTCAAGTGGTAGATCAAACCTACAGTGCTTTTTCAAAAATAATTTCTTCTTTAAGAAAAACCAGCGGCAGATTTTTTGTGCTTCCATTACTGTGATATGCACCACTTTGTGTAGTAAAATTATTTTCGACATTACAGTAAATTTAATTTACAAATTGACTTATTCCATAATTTTTCATGACTATGAAATATTTTTCAAAAAATTTATTATCCCAACTTTGAAGTAGGCATCTCCCTAATTATTAAATAAATACAATGATTAATAAAAATAAAATTTTATCCCAAACATTTTTAAAGGAGCAAAAAAATTTGCTTTTTATTTCAACAAAATATTTTAAAATGATTTTGGATTGTAAATCATGAACTTGCTATTACTCATAATGAAGAAAAAAAGACATTTTTCATCCATATCTTTTGTTTAGATTCAGAAAAATACAGAAACTTTTTTAAGATGCTACAAATGATTGAATTCGTAATTTTTTGCTGAATAAAAAATATAAACCTTTATTGATGAGAATTTGTTTATTCAAGCAACAAATTGAATATGTCAATGACTTTTTGAAGAATTATAGATATTTACTAATCATGAGTTCTGAAATTAATGAGAAATCAAGAAAAAGTTTTTTAATCTTCAATTTTTTTTTGGTAAAAAATTATTTCAAAAACTGAAATTTCATAACAAATATTATGTATCTTTTTTTCTGATAACAAACCTATTTTTAATTTTCTAATATTTCAGGTTCTACTGTCCTTAAGTTGGACATATTTTTTTCCGAATTTTAAGATTATTATTCAATGGTATGCATTAGCAAGAATTAACACGTTTTTCAACTCATAGAATCAACTTGTTGTAATATTTGATAAAATCATTTCTCTTTTGTAATAATTACTATCACTATATAAAGTGACTTATAGTAATTTCATGATATGCAATCAAATTACCTTACAACATATTATGCATATTAAAATCGAGAAAGAGGTCTATTTCATATGGGTGTTTTTTTATAATTTTCATTAATTTGCAACCCAGGATACTTTTTAATATTCATTAATAGCATTTTGAAACATTATCATTGTTTCATAACATTTGTAAGATTATCTTGATTGAAATAACCTTTTTTCTGTGATAACAAAACCAGAAATACGAGTACTTCACTAGAGTGTTATATTTTTTGATGAATTGCAATGATTAGAAACACTTTATCATACATTGTAACTATATTGTGAGAATTTACATTTTCTAACAAAAGTATTTCTTCCAGAGACAAAAATAAATTATTCTTATTTTATATATTACTGAAGTACAAAAACGCATATGAGTTCTATGATATGACTTTACAAAGATTTTTTGAATATATACCATTTGTAGATAATTATACAGTGTGCGGCACCGAAAACGATCGAATATACAATCACGGAGGAAAAAATGCAAAAACAGGTCGATTTTTAATGAAAGGGAACATATTTAAACTGTTTTATTAAGCTTGCACTGTTTGTTTGATTGGGGCAAATTGACTAATTGAAGTTTGACCCCCTTCCTGTTGAAAAATTGATCTGAAATTCGGTACACACATATATTTTTGATGATAATACAATTTAATGAATTCTCTATCATTTGTAAATCCAAGATAGCCGCAGCTACAAAATGGCGGATTACATATTTTTTGACAACTATCTCAATGTGGGTTTCAAATGACAGGGCTTGACTGGTAGAATAGTAGTACACTTTGAAAAAGATACAAGTTCAAGATGGCCGTAGCTACAAAATGGCGGATTACGTATTACCTTGTGGTACAGAGGCACTAAATGAACTAAACATAATGAGAAAAATTGAGTAACAAAATGAGAAACTAAAAAAATAAAATAAGTAAAAAAAAAATATGTTAAACGGTTTCATTGAGAAAAATTAGATGGTAATGATGTAGATAATTTAGGAAAAACTAAAAAATAATTTGGAAGGTTGTGGTTAGCAGTAACCACACTATTCTCCCTAGCAATGTTCGGTATTGATCAGATAAAAAAAATTAATAAAATCGTTGGGCGTAGTATTTACATATTTACTCAGGTTACGCTATGCCCAAAGATTTCTTCTTTTTTTTTCTGATCAGCACCGTAGATTGCTGAGGAAAGTGGTGTGATGACTGTTACCTAGGACCTTCCGAATTATTTTTAAATTTTTAGTACATTATCTACATCAATATTATATTTTCTTTTCCAATGATACTGTTGAACATAATTTTTTTATTAATTTTTTCTATCACAAATCCAACTATCATACCTTCTTCCCCACTACTTAGTGACAATCACCCTCAGAATTTGAATAGGGAAAGTACTGAGTGTGATACATCATTAAAAAATTAATTTTATAGGGAATTCAACCATGTGACTGTTCACTACATAACTTTTCATTTTGATTGCCCTCTTGCTGGGAAAACAACTGTTCCGTATTTCAAATCATAATAATAATAATATCATAATAAGTCATAATATGATTTAAAAAATGTATATTATGGACCCAAAATAAATGGAAAACTACATAATTTCAATAATTCAAACTAAATTTATTCACAGTGGTCAGTGACATTGTTTTTCCCACAAGCGGGCACTAAAACAAAAATTTTTGCAATAAAGAGTCACATGGATGAATTCCTCATAAAATTATCTTTTTTTATTATGTGCCATACTCAGTATTAGGTGAAATCAACAGTTTTTGTCGTGTTCAGGAATTTATTTCAAACTGTAATATCTCAGTGAACATTCCGTCAGTATAAAAATTGTGTGCTCGGGATTCAATGAAGCCAACAAATACCATTTCTGCCTGGTTCCATATCCATATTATAATTATGATTATGAATGAGTCGAAGGATAGTTTGTATCCACCACAAAAGTTGTTTCATTTGAATCTATGAGTCACTAGTCTAAAAGGAATTGACTTCTCAGTATTAACGAGTCATTGGCGGGTTGAAAGTTCAATAGTGATGGTTTAGGATTTTATACGGAATATGACGAATCACCTTCTTCTCGATTGAGATAAAACACTTCAATATGAACATTTTTGTATGTGTTTCAAAAGTTTTGTAAGCTCTAACGTCATCTGTTTTTGTAACTCCATATCTCAAATAGTATTTTTTCTACTGTGTCGTGGTATATTCTGATCCATAGAGAATGTTGTACTCTGTAATTTGATACTGTTTATTTTTTCCCAAATTTTGATTTTTTGCATATTTTCAGTTTATCAACAAAGTAATACAGGTCATGAAATTATGAAACAACAAAAATTAATTGGCACTCCGGAGCGACTTCATTGATTCCAGTGGCGCATTTGCTTTTTCAGCTGCAGGAAAACTCGGAAAAACCTGCAGCACCACATCATTTGAAGATCTTGATTTGCCAATGTCCTCTCTTTTATAAAACGAAATGTAGAGGGTCTCCAGTGGCTTCAATAAATTCAAGACATCGCTAGAACACTTAGTGACGCGACTATCTTCAAACTTAAGCTAGTTCGTTTCATCATAATGACCAGATTCAACGCCAGAATCACATTGATCAATGACTGCATGAAGATTATAATAGTGGTCTGCCAGTTTGAAGTGTTCATCTATTTCGAACCTTCGTAAGAGTTTGCTGTTATTATTAGATTGACTGGTGCCTCAGCTATACTTGCTTTCTTATAATAGTCTGTTTAGCGCATGTTACAAAATACAGTGTATCATCACCCGTTAAAAGTTCCATTTTCAGATTATTTAACAAAAAGCTTTGCGCGGACTGGTTATCAGTCATATTAGGAAACGTTAGTTGAAATTCCAGAAAATCACATACCTCTTGAACATTTACTTCAAAGTAAACAAGTGAGGATTTTTTCACCAAAAGATGTACATAGACAAGACGAGATAGACTGTACGGAATCATTCAATCTAGAGCGGTTAGGAGTATTGACTATGCTATTTTTTTGCTCACGAAGAGTATTCAACAAGAACCCCAAGAATTCGGAACAATCCTCTTGTACTAACGAGTTTATTACTATATGATGTTAAGTATTTTCAGGCCAATTTTGTTCTACTGCAATGTTTATGAACGCTTCAACTGCTGGCGTACCCCAAGGTTCAGTTATTGCAGTTTATATTGACATACGTGATCTACATTTTTGCACGAATATCTCAATAAAATCTCATCTAATGGGACCCAACGTCAACCTCTAAAAATCTTGTAAAGGTTAACGCTTCCTAATAGTAGAGTTATTGACCAGATATGAGAAAACTCTTTGTACCAGCTGTAAAAATACCGTATCGCTATACCGCCTCAGTCATCACTATTCACAAGTTTGTTAGAAATGTTGCTAAATCAGTATTGCAATAACAAGTTTTTTTTCTGATGAACAAATTTTACTAATTCTTTATACAAAGGGGGAGTAGCTGTTGTCACTGGCAACCGTTCGAAGTTCTTTTTCTATTTTCAACCATCGGTTGGTCCCACAAAATCATCACGAAAATCTGAACTGCCCCAAAAACGATATATTTTTTTATATATGGACAGTTGATCTATTGAAAATCTTGCTCGAAGTTTTTCCCACATCATGCAATCAGAAGTTTACAATTACTTGAACTTGTATCGATTATCTCACTTATATTTTCATTTGATTCAAAATAAAGGGGAAAAACACGTGTAATGAGTATCGAAAACTGAAAATATATTCAATTATTGGAATCCTAATAATATTCTCTCCTTATTTCAGATACTTCCACTCTCAACTGTACTGCCAGATATGGAGCTATCGACGCAGTTCAACCGGAGCTACAGAAGTTTGCCAACCACCACTTCATTCGGTCCTTCGAATACTTGCTGATGTCCACCCATTTCGCCAACTACGAAAAGAACCGTGCAGGTTTTGAGAAGCTTTTCCGATCTCTCTCCGATAGCAAATGGGAGGAAGGTATAGAACTCATCAAGTACATTACCAAACGCGGAGGTTACATGAATTTCGCAGCAATTTCCGAGGATTTGGTTCTGGAGAACGAGGTGGATCGCAGTTTCGAACTATACGAACTGGCTGCTGTTGCCAAAGCTCTGGATTTCGAGAAGAAATTTGCTATGAAATTCACAGCGACGCTACCAGAAAGAGCAAGAGCTTCCACTATCCCGAAATTTCGGATCATTTGGAGAAAGAGTTCGTTCCTAAACAAAGATATGTGATCAGGAAGTTAGCTGGCTACACCACCGATTTTTTGGACGGTCCGGACAGCTCACTGTCTCTGTTCTTGTTTGATGAGTACCTCCAGAAGGCTTAGGAAGTCATTTCAATTTGGTTATAAAATTATATATAATAGTTTAGTCAATAGCTCACTGTGTGATAAATCCATTTTTGTTACAATTTTGTTAAGGCTGTTCGTATATTGTTTAATAAATATTCTTTTCACTCCTTCATTGTTTTGACGACATTATTTCTAGCCTGTTTATAGAGAATCCAATCTGCTTCCTCATTAGTTATCTCACATTTTTTATATGCTTTATTCCTTTCATCAGTAGCTGAAATACATGCATCATTAAACCATTGTTTATGATTTGTCTTCATTGTTTTTGAAGTCATAGGTGCAATCATATCAATAGAGGAAACAATATTATGTACAAAAATTTCTGAAAGAACATCAACGTTCACAATTTATTCTACCACGGAACTTTCTAGTTTCAGGCAAGTCCGATACTTCCGCACTTTCAATATGTAGGATTCTATGGTCACTTATTATATAATATTTTTAAGTATAAGGTATAATCTACGTATTATATTGCACAAATTCGTATTACACCACAAATAAGGTGTAGGGTCTTTCATTAAAGTTGTTGATATAATCGAAATTTTTTATTCGTTTGACAGACCTATTGTTGCCATTTTGTGTCAAATATAATATCGTTCTAATGTCCGCCACGGCTTTTCTCGACTCTGGCGCATAAATCAGGCTGTATTTGACCGATGGCATGGGCTATGTTGACTTTAAGGAACGCCCTTGTTTGTGACTTACTCGAATACACCTGTAACACAAGAAAAGGCTAACGGGGTCAAATCGCACGATCTCGGTGGCCAGTTCAGATCAACTCCACGTCCTTAACGTGGAGTTGATCTGAACTATGTCAACCACAATATCTTGATAAAAAAATTACATGCATATTCTTTTTCAGAAAACTTATCATCTTTACTCAAGTCGTATCTTTCGAATCGCGAGAATTTTGTGAAATTCAACGATAGAAAAT
>WOGP01001023.1:0-28969 GCA_015342065.1 Leptinotarsa undecemlineata | reverse complement strand
TTGCGTTTGGATTCCTGAGTTCTGTGCAGGTATTGTTCAGTTTTCGATATGGAAATTGATAACGAAAAATTGATTAGTGCCGTTTGTGAAAAGTCTCCTTTGTGGATCATGAAAGACTAAAGGTATCATTCTCGTGATGTGCAGAGGAAATTGGGTCATAACCATGATTTATCATGTATACAATAAAGCATATTCTCTCTCTCTCTCTCTCTCTCTATTTTTAGTGGCGGCTCCGCTGCATATGAAACCTTTGTCTAAGAGAAGGATTGTTAACTAATAACAGCTCAGCTCTAATCTCGTGAACAAGGTCCAAAGCGGGGAAGAGACATCCCATGTACCAACACCCCAACAGAGAGCAAAATGTGTTAGAAGACTTTATCGAGGAGATTTACATACATATAAGAAAATAAATATTTGGAAGATGAATTTTCTGCACTGATTAGAGGTAATTATCTTGAAACTGGTCTGTAGGTGATCTACTTGAATAATTCCAACATGGTTCTGCTGTTGGATGAGCGAGAAACATCTGCGAGATTAACCTCTGTGAGGTATTTTGCATAAATGTCTGTCTGATATAATTCAATAGTCGGGGGGGGGGTAGTTTGTTTTCCGACAGGCATTGACCACAACCTACTATTTAAGAAGTTGTCTAACTGAATATTATTCTGATAAAATGAATGGATTGCTGTTACCTGAAATCATGTTGAGTATAACATTGAATTTTCTCATCTTCCAGATAGATTATAAGTTGATTCAAATAAGAATATATTTAGTATATTATTTTCATCACCATTTTTATAATATGGAACAGAATAGATTTTTTGTGAATATTTGAGATGAATGTTACTATTTACCGATTTGTATAGTCCTGATACTATCTGCAAGCCTGCTCTATTCATTTCATAGCATAATTTCCTTGTTGTTTCTATGAAATTCATAAACATTTCTAAGTTAAACATTCATACAAGAAAGCACATGCAAATTTCTCAATTCCGAGCTAAAAAAACTAATTTTTTTGGTAACTAGTTGTTGCCTGGGGCTTCGCCCGCGTAGAATTTGATTTATCACAATAATTTTCGTGACAGACCATTTCAAATAAATCGTTACAATATTTTTTATTAACCCAAAACTTCAGGTTTCTAACTTCAAAACTTGATGCTTATTTACGCTATACAAAGAACCTACCTGCATATTTCAAGATTCTAGGTTCAGTAGCTTCGGCTTTGCATTAATATAAAAGTATCAGTCAATCAATAGGTACCCACTTATACAATATTGAATAGCATCGGCAAAAATAAAGCTGAAAGGATTGGAATGAAATACTTTGGTAATTCTGTTAATCCTATTCCTACTGATAATAATAATAATAGCATTATTATAATATAATAAAATAATAATAATACATTTCCACCGTTCGTCCATACCGATCCATTTCTTCCTAGCTTTGCCATTGTCAATTTCAGATTTCCAGCCGTTCCTTAGTTAACTCTTCTCACCATATATTTCTTGTTTGATATCAAGTTAAGTGAATTTCACAAATATTGGACGTACTTTGTCGTTAGCATGCTGCCCAACTCTGAAGCAGAACATACTTGTTTATGTTTATGGCAAGTTTTTTTTAAGCAATTTCCAGAATACGTTCACAGCAATTTTCAATTTTAACTTTTTTGACTACAAAATATCTCAGTGATTTCTTCTTCTTATCGAATTCATAAGTTTTGTTGAGGTCTTTTATTTTTACGATCTCATCTTCTAATTTCTCCATTTTCTTCATTAATATGGAATTTTCATTTTCCAGAGTATTCGATCAACCCTCGTACTCGGTGGTTTGTAGTTCTTCATCGATTTTAACATTTTTCCTTGAGGACGACGTAATTACTAATTATACGATGATTCAAAGATATAATCACAATAAGTAAAGTTTGAATTGAAGGGGTTATATTTTCAGCAGTGACTAATTTTTGGGAAAGAAAGTTTTTGGCTTTCTACTACTCCATCTCGATACAAAAAAAGTATGAGGGAATCTTCCAGAGTAATCAATTTGAAAATAAGTAACTCTATACATGGATGTGTAGATGTAATCAAATTGATTACTTCCTTCCTTTCTTTGGAAGATTCCCCTTATCCTTTTTTTGTATCGAGATGGAGTAGTAGAAAGCCAAAAACTTTCTTTCCCAAAAAGTGAAGTTTATTTTTCAGAAGTTTTTGAAGAAAAATCCGTAGTATATTCCACTTTTGATCAACTTTTTAACCATGAGATATTTAATTTAAACAGAGAGCGCTAGCGAACGATCTTTATTCCATTACAGTGGCGCACTATATAAATGCATAAAGTTTGTAAGGATGGATGAATGTAATAAATTTATTAACGTTTTTTACTTTTTCATGCCTAAACAGCTCAACGGATTCAAATGTAACTTGGTAGATAGATATATCATGACCTGGAATGACACATAGGGTAGGTCCCCACGGTATTGCCAGTAAAACAGTGGAGAACAGTTAATATTGGGTACCTTTTATATTAACGTACAGCCGAAGCTACTAAACATAGAATCTTGAAATATGCAGGTAGGTTATTTGTACAGCGTAAATAAAAGGGAATCAGCAATTTTCACCCCCAAGGGGAAAAACAGGGGTTCAACGATTGTATTGAATTTCGTCAGGTTTGAAGTTGGAAACCTGAAGTTTTGGTTTGATAAAAAAATATTGTAATTATCTGTTTAAACTGGTCTGTCACGAAACTTAAAGTTTATACTTTAAAAATACAGTAGGTAACTAAAAAAATATTCCAACTGCACTAAGTAATGAATAGCTTTGAAAATCAACTGGTTAAATTCATGGAATCCTTTACAAAACAAAGATTTCATTGTACTTTCACGATTTGTTCTAGGGATGTATAAATTATTCCGATATCTGGTGAAGTGGGTATGTACATCTTTATGCAGAATCAAGTAGTTTTGGAAATAAGTTGGTGTCAACGTTGTCATATGGTTTAGCAACTCTTGGAGTTGATTTATTTTATTAAGGTCAAGATAAAATAATAGTGATGCTGATGAGCGGTAACCAAAGTGATCATCATTATTAACTATTGAGCTGAACAGTATTTTTATAGCATTTCCTTTTGAACTGATGTTTGAAATTATTCATTAAATTAACATAAATTTTTCATTCAAGAACACATTGAAATTATTCATTCAAGAACACATTGAAATTATTCAAACACTAGATGTTAAGTTAAGTTCACCACAATACATTTTTACGTTTTTGAGACTAGCGTGCACAAACAAAAATTCCAAATTGTTTCGAGTTCTAATAGTTTCTCTCAAATGTCTTTCCTGTACAGACAGTGATGAGTTACACTTATATTCATTGATTCATCAGAAATAAAATTTTTAAAACTGTACATCGATTAAAATTTGTTTAGACCCTAAGTCATTGAAGTAGTTATTCAGAAAAAGTACAGTACCAGGTTTAAAAAGTGTCAATATGTTGTGTCAGAGTAAGGAGTTGTCATAAAAAGTATATTACACATTCAACATTACCAGACAAATTTCAGTCTTGTTTATAAGCCCGTTACAACAAGAAGTTGGCGACGAGGATAAAAAGCAGCAAAAATTATATTTTTATTGCAAATTCAGATCTGTCACAACCTCCAGACAGACACTTCTTCAAGCTGCTTTTGATAAAAATTCAATTATTTAAAAAATGTCATGTCGAATTTATTACACAGGTAAAAGTAGCAAAGACCGTTGAAGTATTACTCAAGCAAAGTATCAAATCGATGCATCATACCACATACGGTTTCATTTTCTGCAACTTTACTATCTGATGTGATGATGCAATGTGAATACCCCTTACTGTCAATATTGCATTGCATAGTGCAGGTACTATTGAATGAACCTCATTAATTGTTTTTTGTGTCACTCCTCCATTCTTATTAAATTAACAAATTGAAAATAAATGTACTGACTGCCAAAACCATATGACAGAAAAATATAATTTGTTGAAACTTTTGAAAGTCACTGAAGTTTTGAAGCACATTTTATTTAGTATACTTAATGCAAGAAAAATGTATTAACCTTCAATACAATTCACCACATTAAGAAAGTAATGACAATTAATATATCACACCAGTTCTAAAAATTCGCATCTTGCGAAAACCACATCCAAATTTACTTAAGAATAGGTGACACGAAATGTTTCCTCACACTTTACCTGAAACTGCACCATTACAGGAAGGGGGCGCAGTCAGGAGATATGTCAACACCTGAAAAATATGTAGGGTCGCCACTACATGTTTTTCTATGAATCTAACCACTTGTGATTTTGTCAAAAACAATAAAACTTTGTAAATACATCATGCCTATTGTCATCACCTCATTATTTAAAATTTATTAGAGGTAGGACACAGGACTTATGACTGTATATTAGGGCTTGTAAGTGAAGTTGACGGGGTCCTATTGTAACATCAGCTCTTTTTAATACATATAAATATGTACATGTTTTAGAATTTCCTTGAAACTTATTAATCATTGAAAGATGACCAAATGAATTTAGGATGTTGAAATATCGTAAATCGATAATTTTGTTTATAAATATATTGATATTAATATCGACAATAATATATTGACTTTCAAAAGTACTTTTTAGGCACTAATTTTATTTTATTCTGTTTGGCTGATTACAGAATTAGACCAACAAAACATGTTTATTTTTTATTGACACAACAATTCCAAATAAATACTTCATAATTCAATTCGGCGAGATCCACTATGGAATAAAATGTATAAATTAAAAATCTTGAATATTCAATAAATCATCAGCTGTGTGATGGAATTTTATATTTTCTTCAATGTATTTGACGTGTACATCTATCCTAAGGATGGCTGCTATGTAGCGGGTGCGAATAAATTATTTTGATTTTGATTAGCCGATCCACAATGCATTCAAATATCACTTCAATGTGAGATTTTCACTAGACAGTTTACAAAACCGCAGCATGTGTTTCGCTATACAATAGCTTTCTAAACAGTATGAAAACGCTTGAGAAAGTTATTGTATAGTGAAACACATGTTGCGGTTTTGTAAACTGTCTTGTGAAAATTTCATAAAGTGTTATTTGAATAAATTAACAGCATATGAAACTTGTAAGTGAAATATAAGCATTCCATTAAACAGAATGAATACAGTAATATTATCAAATAATCAGTCAGATTCTCAGCAACAATTTAAAATATCTTTAGATGGTAAAACACAGAGCCATTTTTAATGAAGGTTGGCAAATAACAATTCTAATTGATTATTTTAAATAAAATTATCTATTGAAATATATAGTTGTAACAAAAACAAAAATGATATTTACAAATGTTTCATCACCAATGATATGCCTACTAAACAACCTGTGGCCGCCTGAAGTAAACGATTCCTGCTAAAACTGCCGTCAGTGTTGTGATCAAATATAAATCCCAGTTGGATCCAAGGGATTGGTTAATGTAGACTAGATGATGAAGTGGGCTCTGTAACAAAAACTATTAAAACAATTGGCAAAATTTGTTCAATGTTTTTTCAATCAGATTTTTTTTTTTTTGTTTAAATTCAACAGTTGTCTCAACTCATCCAAACAAATTAATTGAATATTATCCAGCATAACAAATTTATTCATTATAAGGTAAATTATAATATTCGTAGCAGTATCTCATCACAGAAGAATGTTATGAGAAGCAAAAACTCTATTTCTCACCCCCCTTCTGCTTACCAGTTACCTTTCACAACATTTTTAGTAAAGGGATGTACATAATCACTGATTCGAATCAGTTTCGAGAGATTGAAATAATGTTACTAAATACCATATATTTTTTTCATCCTTACCTCTTGAAGGGTTCCCAGGCTGAACATGATATTCAGTTTGAGTAAAGCTAATGATACAGGTACCTTGGCATCACTACTGGTTTCAGCAGCTCTGTCATAGCACCTTTTTGCTAGATGCATATCCCTCTCCATTCCCAAACCTTGTTCATGCATATATCCCAAGTTAAACAAGGCCTGAGCATTATGCTGCTGATCGGAAGCTGTTCTGTAATGCGTTGCTGCCGTTTCATAATCTACAGGTGTTCCTAACCCATAATAGTAGTAGTCGCCCAGTTTCACCTATTGAAACGAATACATCTGTCTTCAGAAAAAAAATACACTTTGTTGTAATACTTGTCAGATTGGTCAAATAAAAAAAATCCATCAACCATATTAATCATTTTATGAATGGAAGTTTTCAGGAAACTGTTCAAATCAATGAATACGTATTCAATATAGCCCTAATAGATTAAAACTTTTTTTATACAACTAATACTTTAAAAACCATGTATTTTGAATTCTTTTTCAAATTCCGCACCAACTTATTTCGTGATCAACCTGACGTCACAGTTCACCAACATTGCTAAACTGATAAGGTAAAATGAAGGTTTTATTAATAATTTTTTCAATAAACGACGAATACTCAAGTTTCGCGCGGCACCTCAGTATAGAAGTACTATAATTGAAACACCTGAAAAATAATTTATTCACCTTCCACCTAAAAGAAATAAAAAGCAGCTTTAGCTAGTTCGGAATGATTGGACAATGTGCCTACCATATCTTAAGTATCAGCGAAGATTATTTATGTAACATTACATGTTTATCTACTTTTTGATTGTTCATTTTTTATTTTAATCGTCATGGTTTTCAAATTCTGAAAGATTTAAAAGTTCAATTTTGAGGTTAGAGAGAGAATGAAAAAAGTTATGTTTTTGGTTATTTTATTTCAATAGTGTGAGTAGTGTTTCAGTTGCTATAGTTTAGTATTTTTTTTAGACTTATTTAGAAGTATAAAGCACCGTACATCACTTTACGAAAGCAGTCTTAAATATAATGGAATACGATTTTTCAATCATCTCCCAAATGATATCAAAAACGAAGCAAATGTTAATAAATTCAAAACAAGATTGAAAAAATATTTAGTGGAGTCCTGTTTTTATGACATTAGTGAATATTTTGCTAATTCATAGTTTTTTAGATTTGTTGTTTGCTTGTTTGTATGGACGATACGTTTAAAGTAATATAGTTATGTGTACCTATATATGTCTATGTATATACATCTTATGACTTGTCCTGTATCATGTGTATGATCTTAAAGGATGAATAAAAATTATTATTATTATTATTCCTTACACGGAGGTTTCTCTATTACTGTTTATTGTGAAGAAGTGAATTACTGTTAAATTTTCCTCTTGAAGATGATCACTTGGTGATCGAAACACGTATCAAGGTGTTAAAAATAACGGTTTGGTATTGGGATAAAACTCCAGTAATATTCAACTCATTATCAGTCAACTTGGCAATTTTCAAGTATAATTTTATAGATTTGTGAGTATATCTTTTTACTTGCTTCTCATTTATTTGTGCATAAGGACTATCTTTAACAAAAATGTATAATTTATAATTGAATTGGAATAAACCTTAAAAAAATTGTACAGAGAGCCTATCATTTAATTTTTTGAACATAACCCTATGTAACTTGATGTGTAGCTTCATATACCTGATAAGAGGATGAAATAGTTTTTTTAACAAACAATTTCAATATGAGGTCATTGTTAAATCTCTGTACTTTCTATTCAACTGATGATGAAGCTCTTCAACATATATATTTAAAAAAATGAAGATGAATTTGAATTAACCAATAATACAAAAGAAATACACCAAAAAAGTTCATTTCACTTTGTTGAGAAAAAACTCACCTGTGCCGGTGAATAACCTTGACTGGCTGCCCTGCCCCAATACAACAGTGCTCGTACCATAGACTCATGGGTTGAAAACATAGGTACCTCACCTCTGTCTAACAAAAATGCTGCATTGCTTTGTGCAACTTCAAATCCCAGTTCTGACAAGAGGGCATATTGAACGAATGACTCATCATAAAGTCCATTTTGATAATCAGAATGAGCCTAAAAATAAATAAATATATGATCTGTTTGTGTATCTGTTATAATCGTGGCTATTTTTTATAAAATCATTTTGTTGTATTAGGTTTATTTCAATTGAAAGAAATGTGGTTTATGAGATTATTTTCCTCTGAACTAAGTATAATTTAGATGCTGGGTTAATGTATTTAGAGAGAAATTGTTTATCTATTTATTGACTTTGTTATTTTTTATGACAAATTAATCAAAATATTTAGAGATTCGGTCGAGAATTCAGCAGTTTTCTATTGATAAATTAATATCTGGAGGCATTGAAATCTAGTATACTGTCCAATCATTGACTCGGTATATTTATATTACAAGAATACATTAAATAATCAATAAAGTATTTTTTTACTCAATATTCTCTTCTTTTTATTGGATACATTTGTTACAGCCAACCTGCCAACCTAGACCTTTTGAAAACGTTTTTTTGCTAACCAGACCTTCACAACTTCTATCATCCCTTCGTTGGAAAGTAACAGTACCCTTTTAGTAAACCTCCTGACATATTCAAAACCAAAGTAACAATTGGAAAAATTACTGTACATGAAGTGGAAAGTTGTTTTATTCACTTATGACTAGATAGGAATTAGGAAGTTTAAATTGTGATTTGAAAAAATTTTTACAGCAAAACCTCACTAATCCCGCACTATTAAAAACCAGAGGGTGCCGGATTATTGGAATGTTCGGATTACTGAGTTATAGATAAAAAATCATGATTATAAAAAATGGAGTTTCCGTTTACTTGAAATTTTCAACTGCACACTATTCTTACTTCAAAACAACAGGTAAACACGTACGCACGTACACGTGATAAATTTTGAGGTTAGACTGCTAGATGAAAACGCGGCGACGGGGCGCAGAGGAGCGAGGGAGGCGCGGGTGGAGGCTGCCGGATTATTGTAAGTATCGGTCTATTGAAGCGCCAGATTAGTGAGATTTTACTGTATTTCTTTTCTGTATTCGTATTTATTCAGGATAGTATATTGTACATAGAATATTTACAAAAGTTCTGTAGGTAACCCTGTTGTTGATCTTCGTTGAAAAATGTTTTCAAATATCCACAGTTCTTGTATCTGACCCGAACTTAGCTGTACCCTATACTTCATATGTGTGTTTTGACATAGTCCTTCACGGATGGTATCACATGCTGAAGTGTCATCTCGGGTGTATATTCGTTCATCTTTGACATTATCATGACGTTTTGGCAAGGTCCCACTTGCCATATTTATGTGCACTGCTTGGTAGCTGAACTTAAAACTGAAGTCATCCTTGTTGATGCTTGTTTATTTATACATTGCTGTTGGCTGTAGTTGAGGCTTGAAAAGTCCTGATTGGTCGACTGTGTGCTTGTTTTGCGGAAAGTGTTTTAGTTAATTGGTGGGGAATTGTGTGGTGTGATGTGTCACCCTATAGGGCCATATACAAACACCACCTTGATACAGATCATAATACCGACTTCAAAAGCTGCATACAGATCACCAGAACACAGCACCAGAAAACCAGCAGCTTGGAAAACCATCATATTCAAAACCAAGGCTAATGCACCACTAATATTAAACACACCATCCAGAACAATAATCAATATGCCTCCAGTCCAGTGTGATAGATACATCACACCACCGCCACACCCGCCAAACATGCACACAGTCGATCAATCAGGATTTTTCAGGGCACAACTACAGCCTACAGCAACATATAAATAGGCAAACATTGACAATGATGACTTCAGTTTCAAGTTACCTACCAAGCAGAGCACATGAATATAGCATGTGGGATCTTGCCGAAACGTCGTGATAATGTCACTCAGGATGACACTTCAGTGTCTGTGTGATATATATTTGTAGAAATATTTTTGAAATCAATGATTATAAACCTGCATTAAAATTTCTCCCCATCTTCCTCTTTCGGCAACAGTTTTGAAAAGGCCTACAGCAGTTGGACATGATCTCAACATTCCTGTACCTTGGGCATGCATTTGTCCTAAATTATAGTAGCCCAATACGTGTCCTGATTGAGAAGCCAAGCCGAAATATTTGTTTGCCATTTTGTAATCTTTTTTCACACCCAGACCACCTGAAACAAAGTTATTTATAGTGGATTATTTGAATTAGCCATTGAATCATTAGATATTTAGAATATGATGATTGAAAAGTATCACATATTTGTGAACATTTGTAAATGAGAATAATATCGGTGTTGGTTGTATAAAAAAATAACAATCAAGTTTATTGAAATATTTTTATGAACTTACATTTCTAAAATGTGTGAAAAATCAATTTTTTACGACGTTATTACTTACTAAAGTACATGTTTCCAAGTTGCAACTGTCCGTCCACCCAACCTTGGTCTGCAGCTTGCATAAAGTATTGATGAGCCTTCGAATAATCTTTCTCCACTCCTTTACCATAAAGATACATTAATCCCAAACCACTCAAGCCTACGGGATTATTCAAATCCGATGCTTTTTTAAAATACTTGAAAGCAGTATCATTATTTGCTTGGATTTCATCACTTCCATCCAAATAAATCTAATAACATAACATAACATAAAAGAGAAGTCTTCAGATATATAGATGAACAACAAACCTTTCCAAGGTATGCCATCGCCATTGCGTTACCAGAATTAGCAGCTTGTGTAAAATAATCCAACGCCTTTTGATAATCTAAATCCACACCTCGACCACCTTGATAGTGAAGTTGTCCCAATCCTACCTGAAAGTATATTTGAATTAGTATACCAGGTGAGTCAATAATGTGTTTGAATTCAATAGTGGAAAAGTTAATTGATATGTAGAATTTAAAAGATGCAGTGATCATGTTTTTCATTCAACACACATGTAAGATTAACTTCGAATATTCCTCAATAACAATTACAACAATTATTTTCATAGAAATTTCAAACAAATTATTTATTATTATTATCATTTATACTTGCGATGAACTTTTTGGAACCTTTGGTGTAGTAATGAATATAACTTGAGTTCTATCTCAACATCAAACCACTATTTTTAACACCTTGTAACGTGTTTCAATTACGTCTTCAAGAGGAAGAAAAGTGATAGAAACACATGTCAAGGTGTCAAAAATAACGGTTTGGTGTTGGGATAGAACTACAGTAATATTAATCATCATTTGTCTTTTAGCATAATTCAAAACAATACATTGTTCAGAGTAATTAATTTTTTATACTAGATACATATACATAACAGTAGTTAAATTACTGTTTTTAATATATTTACGAAATTTTATGAAGTTGGGATTCTCCACTATGCAAAAAGACTGATCCCTGAATTGACCAGAAATTTAAAAACTTCCAAAGGGCAAATCATTTACTGTCACATACAATCAATTTATCTGATCTGTAAAATTGATACACAGATAATGTTGAAGATTAAAAAGTGAAAAAGGATTATTTTCAGAAGATATTAATTAGTTCTTTAGAAAAAGTTCAGCAAAAGTTTAATTGTTTTCCATGTATATAAAATTTTTATATTATTTCTCGTCAAGTTTTATAGCCTTCTTGTAAATGATATTTGTTACAATTCCATTACAGATATTTGGAATACTAACTGAATAAGAAATAGTGATTTTCGTGTAATTCAATGTTTATTTATGATGGTTTTTTTCTTTCAGTTCTTCTTATCTTAAGAAACTTCTGTGCGTGATCTGCACATCTTTAAAAAGAGTTTTGATAAGGGTTGATTAGTATCTTCTTTTTTTTATAATAATATAATAATAATAGCCTTTATTATCCAACAGTTGAAAACTATTTACAGGGTTGAGTATGTTAAAAAAGTAATATAGGTGCTTATAACTACAAAGTTACAATTTGAGAAAATGAAGAACAAAAAAATAATAAAAAATAACATAAATTAGAAAAAAACTATACCAGAAATTAAAAATTCTCCATGGAAAACTGAAACGTAGTTTCAACAATATAGTCTAGGGAATCAAAATTGATATCAGACAAATTTTAAATTGCATTGAAATTACTGCAAATGCTAAAGATGACGAGGTACAAATTTATTCTGGCTGTAAAAAGTTTTTGTGCTTCTAGTTCTAAATTGACTGATGTATACTGACTGAGTGAGTAACTGAAATAAAGATTTCTCCCCGCATAGTAAACCCCAGAACCTGTTCTATGTTTGGTTTTCGACCCGTCTGAATACCAGATGTTTCTGCCGAGCATGTTCTCAGAATTAATGTTCATTCTCCACTCTTTACGGTTGAACATTTTAACCGGAGAGTTTATGTCGAAAATATATTTCAGTGTTATGTGGTTTGAGAACATGTTTGATGTTCGTTTCACATATTCCAAAATTTTTGTTTTAACTATCCCCTTTAACTCACATATTTTTCCAGTTAGAATTAGCCCACCCTAGCTTCCCTCATTATTACAAGATGTAAAGGAGAAAGATTCAAGAGTATCTCTAATGCAGCTATTGGAGTGGTTTTCATTGTTCTTACTATTCCTAAACATGCAAATCTTTGCACCCTCTTTAGTTTGTTAACAGCAGTCGCTTGTTTCTTCTTAGACCATAAATGCACATGTTATCATATGTTTAACTACAATCATGTCTAGTTTAGGCCCCCATGTCTTTCCGTAGATGTATCTGACTGCTTAGAGTTGATAATAACAATTTATATTTCACTGACCTCAAGCTGATTCTAAACTGTATTCAAAAGATGCGTCTTTTTACTATGTTATTAACACGCTAACCTGCACTTGATGAAAATTAATAACACTATCCATGAATGATTATGCTTAAGCAATTTTCACAAATACAATTTTTATTCTAGACACGTTTCACTAACACCATAGCTTCATCTATAATATTGATACCTAGTTTCTAGGTTTTCTTTTGAACGGTATGAATGATGAAATGTTGAAGTTAATGGATTTGTTTGAATGTTACACTGAAGAGGAAAACCTCCTGTTGACAATTAGCAATGATTCAAGTGATGAGTGGAAGGTTATAGTATCAAAAAATAATGGATATGTAAACAGAAGGACCAACTTTGCTAGTACACCGATAAGCGACATCTTTGAGGGGCAACTAAAGTCGAGCATACATCTAGCCGGAGATCACATTACTGAGAACAGCCTTTTCCCGCGCTCCCTCCCAGCATTGACAAAATTACGACTGTCAAAGAAGCGCTTGAGGTATTTGTCTCCAAAAACAGATTAGAGGGGACGATTTCGTTGAAAACTAATGGCCAGGTTGAAGCGTTATCCTCATATTGCTTTAAGTTTTTTCGAGAACAGCCACGACGGTTGCAAGAAGATTATCAAGGCTTTTGAATTTGAATTCAACTTGAAAATTGATTCGACACTGGTATCGTCGAAAACACAGTCTCTAGAAGAGAAGCAGTACAAGCCATTCGTCGTCCTGTAGCACGACGACAAAAAGGTCAACATGGAACACTATGTAGACGATGCCTTCCACTTCAGCTATAACTGTTGGTGGTAGTACGATGGTTTCTCGGTCAAGACCATGCAGAAAGAATACGTGCTGAAGCCCCAGGGAACGCGAGTTTCTCAATTGTTGATCTACGGACACAGCGATATGATCTGACCTAAATAACGCCCCTCCCCCTATCTGACCGTATGGGTCGGTACAAAACTTCTCAGTCAAGTTTTTTACGGTTTTTTGTTGGTTTTAGTGGATTTTTTTTATAAGTTCTCTTATTTTGTTGAATTGAATATAGTAGTAGGTAATTTCTCAGTTATCATCATAGATATTTTCACTATGTTTCTGATAAAATACTAACTATTCTCCATATTTTTATGATCTTCGATTTTCTTCAACAATATCTTAGTATTGGAGTAGTTAACAAACTTGAAATCAAAAATTATTATTTAAAACGATTATTAAAATTATTAATATTGTAAATATTTTTCTTGGCATTTCTTTGGTTAAAGTTATTCAGGTTATTCTAATGACACTGATTTGACAAAAAAATACGATACTGAGGAGTATTCAACTAAACTATCAAATAGAATGTAAACTGTAATGCATGAAATGGTTGCTGATATTTATGAAGTTATAATTGGAATACAAAATTTGGTAATGAAAAAATAATTGTTATTAATTACACTAACATTAATTGATAGTTATATAAATTGAAATTCACTGCCCCACTCTAGTGATGTATTTTGTTATCTAACATAGTCAGGGCAATTCTTACATATAGTATGAAGTATCTTAGTGTTTATTTGGTATCATCAAAAAGATAGTGACTTCTTTATGATATAAACTAACTTAAATTTCATCGTTTTTATTGATAAAATAATTCAGTTGATGATAGCTGGTGGTTAGAAAATAAAAAAATATTTTACCTGAGCTTGAACATCTCCTTTATCTGCCAGTAACTGATAATATTCAATGAGATCATTATCAAGAATTCCTGAAGCATAACCATTCTCAAGTTCGTCTAAAAGGCGTATTCTGTGTATTGCTGAACCACCTCCAAAAGAAACACCTTGACTTACTGTAAAAAATGTGTTAAAAATTTAATTTCAGGCTCTAATGAGTTCTAATATGTTTATACTAATGACACCAGAAAAAGAATGTCAAGCTGCAATCACCTTTATCAGCAACCTTACGGTAGAAATCTAGAGCTCTTTCACAACTGATTGCAATTGATATTCCAGACCAATATCTATAAGCTAGAGCCATTTGAGACCAAGAGTTACCACCAATTGCTCCAAAAGTGTAGTGAATCAGAGCTTTTGCTTGACTTACATTAAATGCTAATCCGGAACCATACAGAAATCCTATAATGAAACAAATTATGGTTAGTTTTGAGAGAATGTCATCATATGAAATGAAATAAAGATGAATTAGCATTTCCAAATTTTTCATTGTCACAAATAGAGTACAAATTTGAATTTTTAAATTAAATTTCCATAAAATAATGATATTATTCAAACACTGTCGATGGTAGTTTTGAGATATCATAATGTAAACTTGAGGTCATAATAATATAACAATTAGGGCTTGATCTTATTTTTGTTCGACCTATTTGGATAATGAAACAAATCCAAAGTTTGAAGATTTACATATATCCTAAAAGTGTACTGTAAGATAGCAAATAATCAGATCCTTCCATATTCCCTTATTTTTTCATGATATTGAGGCTTTTGGGAGTGAAGCATGTAAAAAGTTTCAGTTGACAATCGATAATGATGTTTCTCAATCTGTTGATGTTCATCTGAAATGAAATTATGAAAACACAACAATCACCTAACTACAAAAAATCGAATTTTTCTAAGAATCTGCCAAAGAGTCTGTTTTGAAAAAGATATTCACATTTATTTATCTGTTTCACCAAGATGAACCAAACTCTTGACTAATGGGCCTATCATCTTTTTTATAACTTGAAAAACACATGCCTAAATACTGACACATGAAGAGTTTATTTACAGAAAAAAATTAAAAGGTACTAACCAGATTAGAGATGTCTTTTGATGTTGTACATTGTACAACATGAGATATACCAAAAATGTTCAAACAAATTAACAATAGTCAATTTCACATAGAAAAGTTGAAAGAGGTTACTAAAATAAATACTTCATATATAATAAAAAACTAGCCTCACCTTCGTCTATGGTATAAAACTTTTGAGTTATTCCGATTGAATATTTTCAAGATACAAGCTGAATAGGTATGCCCCAGTATATTAAGGCGATTTTTTGTGTTGTGATCTAAGAGAGCCCGTAAACGAGCCAAATTTTGAGGTCGGATCAACTACATAATTGCAGTCGCGTTCCAGCGAACTCAAGCCGCCCATAAGAAATACTGTACTACATGTACACGGCCGTTCACAAAAATCAAATTGGGCGTCTGCAGTCAACTTGCTGTTGATCTCCGTCAAGTGGTCATCGCGGCATCCGCCGTACACTAACCCCAAAGTTGAACCCCAATTGAAAATTTATTTTTTGCGATCCATAAATTTTATATACAAAAAATGTGCATTATGTGATTGCATAGATATATGAAATAAAGTAGTAATTTGTGAAATACAGGAAAGATTCATTCATTTCATAAAAGTTTACTAAAGATAGAAAAAAACTATCCAGAAAATGAATCAGTTGGTTCACCATGATGTTTTATGAACATCTCAGTATTCAGATATGAAGAGTCTTACAATAAGAAATGTGAAGACCAATTGAATACTGAATACTCATTTAAAATTTCAAGAGTACATATTGTTTTTACTTCTATATTATGGTTCATAATAAATATTGTAATTGTTTTTTCAACATTACTAACCCAAACCAGTATGGCCATCAGCGTTTCCCAAATCGGCCAACTCAACAAACATATCCCTGGCAACATATATATCCTGCTTTAAAGGATTGCCAAATAATTTTGCCCAAGCAACTAGTGCCTTTGCTGCTAAACTGCCTTTATTCGATGCTTCCATCAAGAGCTGATAGGCATGTTGCCTATCTGGCTTAGTTTTGTTAAGCATAGAGGTCGCAGTTTCATAAATTGTTTTGGCTTCAATCTCTTCTTCGGTAAGTTCTGGTGGATGCAAAGCTCCTTCTGGTAAAGGGGGTACCTTTTCTGGTACACCTACCATATTCTCTTGTAAGCTATTAACCAAGTCAAAGTGCTGGACCATTTTTTGAATAACTTTGGCTTTGTCCAAAATGAATAAGTCGACCACTTCTGATATTTCATTCTCCGATAGTGTACCTGAAATTAGAAAGGTGTTCGTAAAACTGTTATATCAGCTTTATTGGTTAACTGCGATTAAAAATTTCAGACTAAACTAAAAAAGGGAAAATCAATTTACAAATGAAGGGAAGGATACAAGCGTTCTCTGAAAAGAAATGTATGAAAAAGTATTTTGTGAAGATAATTGCTCGGAAAATATCATCCTATTTTCAACTTTCTTCTTCTCATTTAGTATATAAAAAATAGAAAAACTTAAAGAATGGGCAAGAAAAACATTTACAAATTAATATAAACTCAAGGAAATATCTGTATCATTCATAACAAATGTCGAGTTTAAAGTAGTATGGATAATTTCTGTCACGCAAATAAAAGATAAATTCAATTTGTAATGAATAAAATGTGTTTTCGACTATCACTGTTGAGTAGTCAAGTAAATGATTGGACTTAACATCGATGCTATAAAAATTGTATTAGTATGAAAGTTTAATTTTTAAAATGATCCCAGCATATCCAGTTGCATTTTCTTGTCTTTGTATTATATCACATATAAGAAATTATTCTTCTGTTAATTTCATATTTATTCGTCAACTTATCTTGACTTGACTGACTGAATTTCATATTCGTAGGATAAGTTCAGTAGCGGCGTTAGGAGAGGGCGCGGTTGGGCAACTGTCCAGGGCGCCGGCTATAAAGGGACGCCGCTGTCACTCTTATTTCCTTTGGCTCATTGAGCGAGGCCTACTTTCTCGTAAATTCCCTAAATTTAGCGAAAAAATCGTTATATTAGCAACACTAAAATAGAACTTTAGCTACGGAAACTTAGAAAACTGATATTCAAGTCTCTCATGAGGCTACTACTCTAGCCAAACAGCTAAAAGAATTTAGCTTCATAGTGTCATTTATCGTTTGGTATGACATACTTTTTCAAATTAAAATCGTTAGTAAATCTCTGCAATCAACAGACACAGATCTCGGTAAATGCGCAGACCTCTTGAAAAAATGCTGCACTTTCTTGGAAGAATATAGAAATACAGGCTTCAAAAGCGCCATTTTAACGGAGTACTATGTTGCTGTATCGCTGGTGTTCCAATGTTTTGACAGAATCAGAATCAACGAACTTAGGCGTGCTCAGTGTTATAGAATAGTGATTTCAAAAAATTGTTCTACAGCGGCATCTAATGACAAGTTACAAAATTGATAGCCTAAAAACCTTCTCTATGAAAAATTACTTATACATGTCAAGTTGCATCACGATCGGTTGAGCGATGTAGAAGTTAATCACTTACCAACCAACAAACATCCATTTTTATACATTAGATAAAACAGATTCCGGAAAAACCTGACATGGTCAAACTCTGTGGTGATCTCCAATTGAAATTAACTGTAGACTCTAAATCAGATATAGATGGGTGTACGTTGTGTGATGAATCTGAAATCTTTTTTGCCTGATCAGAATGTGGCTACCCCGTTTTTTGTTTTAAATTTTATCAAAGATCGCAACTTATAAGATCTGTATCCAAATGTATGGATGGCAATGCACATATTATTAACTATACCTATAACGGTTGCTAGTGAGGAGAGGAGTTTTTCTAAGCTTAAGCTGATAAAAACCTATCTGCGATCGATAATATCGCAATCCCGATTGACAAACTTGACAACTTTGTCAATCAAGAATGAAATTGCATGGTAACCTTAATTTTGATAAAATAATAAGAGTTCGCTGACAGAAGGGCTAGAAATGTCAAATTTTATTAGTTTTTTTATAAATGGTTATTTCTTTTAATAAATAGCAATTTCATTATATCCTTTTCCTTTTTTCATATGGGTTTGAATGGCAGCGGGTGCCGTATAAATCTCACCCAGGATGCTAATAGTGCTAAAACCAGCACTGCATAAGTTAATAACACTAGTGAGAACAACTTCTAATATAAAAGACTCAAAAGATGTCCAAGGAGTAGTCCATGAACTTCAAGGTAATTAAAAAAATAATATGTTTTACAGTGTGTTAAAATTAAATATGAAATACTTTCTGACAATTTGATTTTTGTGAAGCTGATGTGTTTATTCCAGAGTATCAAATAATTTTTATTCATTTTCAAAATTTTTTTAAAAACTTCATTCAGATAATGCAAGTCATTTCAAATAATATTTGAAATAACAGCACTTTCCATAAAAATTATCCAAAGCAACACCAACATGCTGGTCGGAAAACTAGCTAAAAACAATGGTACAACAAACTAATACTATCAAGATTCACTTGAGAATCCGTATTTACAATAAAAATGTCTAGTTTTTTTGAGTGAACGAATTAATATCTCAAAAAGGGGTAATTTTTTATAGGGTATATTAACATAAACTTGCAATAGAATAATGCCAGGTGTTCTAAAATGTGAAAATATACGTGTTAGTGTGTGGATTAAGGAAGTTGGTACCCACTTTTGGTAAAACTGGAAAAATGCCATTATTTTCATTCGATAAAAAATATTAATTTTCAGGATAAGAACCCTATTATTTCCAAAAAAACAGTTAAATGACAATAATTGCGCTGTACCCTTATATGTTTAATATAATGAAGAGATGATAAATTTTCATGTAAGTAAAATGTTATATCAATACTGTTTCATATATTACATTGCTCAACTTTTCTCTAAATTCAATTCTAAAGTGAATATTTGGAGTGTAATATTCATTTAGACTTCACTGCAATCATGTAATTAGATGATACCAGAGCTCAAAAGCCTATCATTAGAACAATATGAGACCAATGACCACAGATGAGACCCACTCCTGATAGTAATACTGCTGTTTTCGGATCATGGTTGCAATGCTATATTATCATGTTTCTTTCATACAATTTGTAAAGACTATCATCTTATGTACGAAAAACTATCAAACATGGATTCATACACCATTTCCAAGTCAAAAGTCGTCTATGACAAATTGTGAGTAACAGGTAAATCATATGCAATTGAGTAAGTGATTTTCACTAGTAACATTCAAGCATGAGCGTGAATATGCTATAAATATTTATTCATATCTAATAATAAAAATGAAAAACATTTATTAGTGACTTACAACTTAGGATTGCTCTAAGTCACTACATTGAAGATTGATACATGAATCTACCCTAAGTCATTGGTAGGCCTTAAAATTACCTTTTTCTGTTTCACTATTCATATCTGTTTCTGTCTCCATAGATTCTGGTGCAGCAGTATGATCAAAAGGAACCACAATTTCTTCATCTTTGGCGTCTCCATCTTTTCTACTTTTCTTGTTTCTTCCCTCATCCGTAGGGCCTTGTAAATTTTCATCTGAGAATTCACAACAAATAAGCAGTAGGCTTATTATAACACACAATTTAAAGGACATTCTAAACATTGAAATGAACTTTATAAAAATTAATCAAATTTCAAGCTCATTTATTAGAAATCAATGTACTATTTGGAAAGAAATAAGCATTCGTATGTCTCATACTTTCACCCTATCAAAACAAAAATTTATGACAATAAGCAATCCCTCTTAACCACGTCAATCGGCAAATTTTCAAAATGTCAATGCCAAAAACATATGTTTATTGACACTGAACTTAACCACAGTAGAATAACTTAACCATTTCTTGATTCCCTGCCTCGGGTTACATCGTGACAGTTGCAACCAGCTCCCGTGGTAGTTAGGCAGGGACAAATTCTGGATAGTAAGTAAGTAAGTAAGTATTTATTCATCCATGAGGTTTTACATAAATGGAAAGTTTACTAAACATTACTATTTTATATAAACCTATCGGACTAGTCACAAAAGAAAAAAAACTGTATTAGACATGCAGTATATAAAATTATAACTGTACATAAAAATATTGTAAAAGCATTTGAGATAAAACTATTATTTATAAAAAGTATTTGTTAGCAGTCAAAATTTACACTGGTATTTTGGACATCACATATTAAAACTTGAAGTTAAGAAATTCGTCTAAACTATAAAAACTATGTTCTACTAAAAATGATTTGAGAATATTTCTGAAATTCATAGTATTATTCAATTCTTTATATTTTGTATCTAGAATGTTACTGAACACATTGTGACATTTGATACCCACATATTTTGGGGAGTGTTGTGCTACTTCTAAACGTGAGTATGGTTGGTGAATTTTAGTTTTTTGTCTAGTGTCGTGTGAATGAATATTTTTATTTTTTTCTAATATATCCACTCTTTCCTGTATGTATAATATCAAGTGAAATATATATAAACTGGGTAGAGTAAGAATTTCAAATTTTTTGAATAACCCTCTGCATGATGTTCTTGGTGCAACATTATGTAGTACTCTAATAACTTTTTTCTGAGCACTGAATGCTTTATAAAGGTATGGGGAAGCCCCCCAGAAAATTAAGCCATATTGTAATGCTGATTGTACCAATCCATAGTACATAAGCATAAGTACATTCCAAGACACTGTTTCCCTAATGTTTTTGATTATAAAACAATGCGTACTTAATTTTGAAGATACCTGGTTAATATGATATTCCCAATTAAGTTTATGGTCTAAATTTATCCCTAAAAATTTTATAGTTTCTACTTTTTTGATAGATCTCCCGTTAATATGTAAATACGGACTATAATCAGGTTTTAAATTTTTTGGTAGAAAACGCATAAAGTAGGTTTTTTCTGTATTCAATGAAAGTCCATTATCATTACAATATCGTAGTAATCCACTGGATGCTATGTTGCTATTGTTTACAAGTTGGTCAAAGTGATCGTCTGATATTATAATATTAGTATCATCCGCATACTGTATAATTCGTTGTGAGAATTTGCAAAATTGATCAATATCACTAACAAAAATGATGAACAACAAAGGCCCCAATATGGAACCCTGCGGTACTCCCACCCTTGTTAGTAGGGGATCCGATTTAGCTTGATCCGTTATTATTACTTGTGATCGATTTGTTAAGTAAGACTCAATCCATTTGTGTGGTTGACCACGAATCCCCCTTCCCTCTAATTTGAGAAGTAAGAGATTGTGATCTACAGTATCGAATGCACGACTAAGATCATAAAAAAGCCCTATTGTGTTTTGTTTGTCATTGAGCGAGTTATAGACAAAATTTAAACAATCTTCAACTGCTGTGATTGTGGATTTTTTCTTTCGGAACCCATTCTGAATTGACGGTAACATGTGAAAAGATTCCATGTAGTTCTCCAGTCTCACATAATAGGCATATTCAAAAATTTTTGATATCTGGCTGGGTATGCAAATTAATCGATAGTTTACCAAATCACTTGGTAACCCTTTGTTTTTATATATAGGAATTCCTTTGGATTCCTTTATGTTAGGAAATATACCTATGATAAAGGATTCATTAATTAAATGTGATAAGGGTTCTGCAATTTGGACAGCCACTGCTTTTAAAACTCTGCCATTAATTTCATCGGTACCTTCGGCAGGTTTGGAAGAGGTTTTATTGATAATAGAAATTATTTCTTCAGGAGTTGTAGGAAATAAATAGAAACTCCTATGTGATATTTTTATTTTCATATTATAGTTAGGAGAGTGATTATTATCATTTACAGTTATAAAGTGATCATTAATCCTATTAGCTTTTTCTTTATTGGATAGATTTAAACTTTTATCAAATTCAATTTTGTTATTGTAACTATTTTTCTTTTTGCCTTGATTTTCATTTATTATTTTCCAACTCTCTTTTGCTATATTATTACTGTTTTCAATCCTATTATTATTTCTCTGCTTTTGAAATTGTTGAGTTATTTCCCGATATTGTTTTTTAAATTGTTTGTATCTCATTGTATATTTTATGTCATTTAATTCCTTTCTTAATCTATTCATTTCACATAAATCGTTATGCATTTCCCTTATTTGCGGTGGAAATTGTTCCTTTCTTTTTGGCTTGATAGTCCTTCTTGTTTTCGTAAAGATTTTATTATATGAATATAAAAATGATTGATAAAAACTTGAGACTTTATCTTGAAAGGTATTCGCCGAATATACTTCTTGCCACATTTCTGCTGATAAAATGTTTTTAAAAGTGCTTATGTTGGAATCGTCTATATTCCGATTTATAATGTACTTGGATTGATTACTGTCAGAAGGCTTTATGTTAATTGAGCATATTTGATAGGTATGATCAGACAGAAAAGTATCACATACTTTTACATTATCTAAAACCATGTTGGTGAAAAGGTTGTCTATACAAGTTGAAGTTGATTTTGTAATTCTTGTGGGCACATTAATGTGATGTTTTATGTTAAATTCCAACAATAAGTTTATTAACTCATTTTTACAATTGTTAGGAGCCAAGAAATTTACATTAATATCCCCACAAAGTATATAGATGTGTTCTTTTCCATATATTTTGTGCAGTAGTTCTTCTAGTTGATCAATAAAAACATTAAATTTTGATGAGTTAGGCGGTCTATAAACATTTATAATGTATAAATATTTTTCAGAAAGAGATTTTAATTTTAGTTTTCCCCCACATAACTCAATTTCACCTTCAATACTTATTTTCTTTAAATCTATTACTTCTATTTGATAATTATTCATTATATCATTGTTTATAAATATGCAGACACCTCCTCTTTCTTTTTTATTTCGTGAAAAAAAAATGACACTAGTTCGAAATTTTCAATAGATATTGCTTTAATGTGATTGGAGTCAAGCCAGTGCTCAGTAACACACAAGATACTTACATTTTCCTTATCTAAAATAATTTTCAGATCATTAGTCTTTTTTGGAAGACCACCTTGTATATTGATATGCATCAGTGTTATCTTTGCTTTATCAGTTTGAGATGTGAGGCCAGTATTCAAAAATTTACTTCTTTGTGTACCCGTGAATTGTCCAGAAAGTGTTGCCCTCTCTTAAAATTGAAGCGACTAAAGTAAATATTTTGAGGCCAGAAATTTGCTTCATAAATTGTCTCCTGTAGTAGTGGATCGACACCAATCATAAATGCTTGGTTATTTATTCTGGAATTCTGAGTAGTTAATTTTTTAACAAACAAGTTGTCAGATTTGGTATGTTTTTTTATGTAGTTTTTCATGTTTTCTTCTGTTACATCATCTGGAACTTTAGATACAAATAACCAAATTTTCTTCTCTTTTTTCTCATTTCCTCTAAGATCTTCATCACTTCACCATTTCCAATTTTATGCGTTTTTCGTTTCCGATGTTTCACCAAGGTAAAGTTGCTTTCAAAAACTCTTATCTTTTTCAGTGTCCACTATTGTTGGATTACTAGTAATACCTGCTTCTTTTGTTAAATTTATTATTTCATTAGCCTTATTTCGTGTCTGGATTCTCATAATTTCAGAAGCAACGTTATTTACTGTTACTTTAGATCCCCCTTGTATATTGGAATTCCAATTCATCGGTTTTGGTTGATTCAGCATATCTGAACAGAGGTCTGTTGTTTGTTTCGTGTTTTTTGGAGTTTTACTTTTTGTATATGTTCCGTTTTTTACTTGAATACCTTCAATTTCTGTATCTTGTGATGTTATTGGTTTTTTAGGTAAAAATAATTTTAATTCGTATTCCAAATGTTGGACTTTTTCCTGTAGTAATTGAATTAAATGCTCTTTATCTGAAATTATTACGTTTTTATCTTCAATCATCTGTCTTAGTAGTTTGTTTTCTTCTCCTAGATACATTGTTTCATTAGTAGGTATGTCCACATTTTGAGCAGATTCATGCTTGCATTCAGAATGTTTTTGCTCACTTGATTGTTTCATGCATGCTGGATGAAATATTCCCTCGCATTTAGTACACTTAACTTTTGTTACAACTTTTTTTGTGCAGTATTTACATGTATAAATTACATTTTCTTTTTGAGCAAGTGTCAGATAACTTGTGCCTGACGCCATATTGAATTGGTATGCATCATTCGGAGTGTTCTAAAATATCTAGAATTATCTTCTTGCTATAAAAAATGATTCTGGTTGCCTTTAAGTGTTTCTTACATTTGACTGTATTGATTACCACATATTACTGAATAAATTGATCAAGCACGGAGTTCAGAGTATCAACACCTTTGGAACAAGTTTCTTTTATAACTGATAATACCCACAAAAACATTAAGCTTGGTTATTTTATGCTTTAAATTATATTTTTATGATGGCTCCAATCTGACAAACAGCTCCTAACCAAGTATTCATAACAATGCATATTTAGCACCCCCACGCTTTTTTACAATTTTTTTTTGTAAATATATTTATTTTGATCTCAGACTTATTGAAAATCATTAGTTACATCAAGCTATAGGACTTTTTATCAATGTTGAACACAATCTCAAATTAATTTCAAATTATTTTTAATTTTCTAGTTTGTGTTGCTGTGAAAGGGTGTTTAATTGTCATTTATTTTCCACTTTTTAGTTTAGCTTGCTATTTCAAGCCCATTCGTTTTAATATAAAATATATAAGCTTGTGCAGACAATGTGGTTGTCTCACTTGCTCTCGCACAGAGACTGTGTGAGGAAATTATTTAATTCTGGCCATCCTGATCAGGATAGTGAGATAAATTTATGAAATTATTATATTGTTACCCATTCTTGATAAGTGTACAAAGTTTAAAATAAATTTGTCCATTTAAAGTTAGTCAAAGTCGAGTTCAATGGAGTCGGTTACAAACAAACATACAAATGAAGCTAATAAAAGCATGTTAAAAATCAAGAAGAAAATTGCACCAAACATACAATTGTGTAAGTTATTGCAGATGCTAAATGGAACTTATAATTTAGTTTGATGTGCAGTAGATGTGTAGAATCCAAATGGCATTTTAGTTATCGATTTATTGTTTACCCCTTAATCCGTACTACGTAAAATTGCACCTCTTTTCCTAATATTTTCTTTGTCATACACCGACCCAAACTTTACCCAAGTACGATTTTTCCCACCGGCCGTGACTCAGTCTGGTAGCTGTAAATTGCTGAGCTTTTAGTAAGTGCAAGGTGTGTATAGGCAGTTTGAAATCATCAGTCTGATGAGTGGAATAGTTAGAGGAGACCAAAGGAAATTCATCTACCTTCGTATGTTAAGTAAAGGGCATTTTTGCAATGATTCAAATCTAACCTCATGAAGTTCCTGGAAAGCTGAATCTATTTACATATCTATTTATTTGTTGTTCTTTTTTTCTTTCATTTATACTCGTTTCTGCTATAGTTCTGAGTAATTTACCCTGCTCTTACACGTTCTTTGGAAATAAATTCATTAACTAATGACTAAATATTTTGGCTGCAGAAATCTTATTTGTTATTTTTATAACTAATAATGCAGAAACTATGCCAATGCATCTACCGTCAGTATATACTAATAACCATCCAATTATTTATTTCTCAGGAAAACAGTGCATTTCGTTAAATGAATGTAATAAAGTCAATGGCAATGAAGAGTGTTCAAGCATTAGCAGACTTTAGGAAATTGTTATTGATATTATCTTTGTTATTATTATAGCCGGGTTCAGGAGTTAACGCCTTCGACGTTAGCGATAATCACAAAGCAGTTGATGATAAAGTACAGATGACTAGTAAACCAAAATTGAGCGGCACGGATGTGGCCAAGAAGCACAAGTTGAAGCCTGAGGAGCCACGGAATACGGATTTTGAAAATCTCTTCGGGCCACCTATAAAGAAGACCAGCAGAGCCCCGGACCCCCTTCCAAAACCTAAGGAAATCCCTAAAAGTTCTTCTAGTACAGATAAAGGTAAAGGTAATTGTTCAATTCACTGATTATTATTTAAGTACGTTCTTGATTTCAAGGTTGAAGGTTTCACGGCGGTAGAAAAATATGGCTATGTTGGTTGTGGGCTGACGCTTCGTCTGCAATTGCGATAGATATTATCAAAGGCCATGAGACAACAGACGCGGTGCTCTAGTTCGGGGTCAGGGTCTTCTATTTTATTGTATCAGTTGGAATAAAACTTGAGACCGAATCCCCAAACAATGTAGTATGTGCATTCTACCGTAATTGTAGACAAAACGTCAGACAAAGACCTGGAGAACATGGCCAACAAACTTAAAAGATGGTTGTGGAACCAAAAATTGTATTGTATTTTCTGTAATATTGATGAAAACTAATCAAATTCAACAGTAATTTGTATTACTGTATATATCATCAATATTTCAATTAGAGTATTTTGTAAAAAAGTATCTACTATCTTTCAATTTCTCTCGAAGAAATAAAACTATTTTCATAATCTCCTGTACAAACTAAAACTATAATGTAAGTTTTCTCTGGAATTGAACATTATAGTAATGGACAAGGATAAGAGCGACAAACCCAAATCGAAGCCTTCCCCCAAAGAGAAGGAAAAGGACAAGGACAAATTGAAAGACAGGACTTCGGAGAGCGGTGATAAGAAAAAAGAAGAGAAAAGGAGATCAAAAGATGACAAAAGCAAAGACAGAGACAGAGCAAAAGAAAAAAGTTCGAAGAAGGATAGGGATAAGGAAAAATCCCCTGCACCAGCACCACGTCCTCGAAGTCCTAGCCCGAAAAGGTTAGTGGTTAATTCTCGATGATACTTTCGCTGATTGATAAGAAAAATGATAATAATGAAATTCTTTGTTGTCACACCCTAAAAAGTAGAAAAACAGTGTCAAAAATATTGCCTTATTATTAAATAATCTACACATCAGTGCATTCAAAAATTATATAATTATCCAAAAGAATAATTCATTCAGGCCTGTCTCAGGAATTGCTTCTGTGAAGAGTCCCGCACTGACACCTGTTGGATATAACCCAACGCCCTTCATGGTATTAGCCAGGAGGGTAGTGGTTTTCTGATAGGTGTCAGTCCATCAACCTAAAATAATTACAATCGTTCATTAAATTTTACTTTTTATTCACAGGTCATCACTAGTATGCTTTAATAGCTGCCCAATGTACTTTACGTTTATAAAAAGTACGGGTAAAACATTATTTGTGTATAGAAAACTTTAGCAAATTGTTGCAATAATAATAATAATAATTCGTCTTTATTAACTCCAATAGTAAGTTAATAACAGTTTTACATAATAAAATTTTTATCACAGGGAAATAAAAGGCAAAGTTCAGTTTATTTTCATCTAAATGCAATAAAAATAAACCGTTCTTCCACATAGGATAGTCTTAGCATACAAAAATAATGTATTTAATCTGCAAATTTGCAACAACTCATTTGGTATAATTTTAGAAAAGTCATTTACATAGATCAGAATTAATAGGGGGCCAAGAATTGCGCCCTGTGGTAATCCAAGCATGACACGACATAGGGAGTGGTCGTTGGTTATTGATGCCGATGCGGCTTCTTTAGTATCACAGGGGAATGGGCCCGTCCGGCGCAACCTCAGTGATAATAATAATAATATTTATTAGCTCTTTAAGATCATACATAATGAGGAAAGTCTGTTGAATATGAATGCAATAAATCGATATCAATAGAATTTTTTTGTCATTGATTGGTGCTGATTGAAGGTCTCCTAAAAGAGCGGACACCCCTCCCCCCGCTCAAAAACAACACAGCAGCAGCAGCACCAAAGAATCGAACAAAGAGGATAAGAAAGATAGAGATAAAGATAGAAGTAAGGAAGACAAGAAATCCAAGAAGGATAAGAGGGAGCACAGGGATTCGAAGCACAGGGACAAAGATAAGGAGAAGGATCACAAAGAACACAAGAGCAGGGATAGCAAATCGTCTAAGGAAAAGGAGAAGGAAGCTTCTAGCGTCAAAGTTAAGGAACCAAGTCCCGTACCAACACCTGTTGTGACACTTCAACAAACTCATAAGGTAAGCTATGACAAATAATAGTAAACTTTATTAACTATTTTCGGTACTTGAGATAATTATGTTATTTTTTGGAGTCGTTTGAGATTTATTCATTAAAAGACTTAGGACCACAGTCAATATAGGTTTCATCTGTTATTCATTATAAGATACTATGAAAATTTTGTTTTGTTCAAGAAATAAGGTGAATATTCAAATTTCGTAGGCTACGTACATCTTCATTATAGAAACAGTATGTCTAATTCAAATAAGAAAAAATTATTTTTCTTCTGAAAGAATATATAACACACGGAAAAATGCCAATATACCTCTGCCAAAACCAACTTCAACATTAATTATACATTCTATAAATCACGAAATCATTTTATCAGTTTATTTAAAAAAAGAATCTGATTAAAATCTGTTTTTCCGTTAATCAGCTGTTGCCCAAATACGAACGACAACTCTCAGAAGTTGAGAAACTTGTGCGAGCTAAGGGCTAACGAGGTCTTACCTTTTAACGTGTGATTCCTAAC
>WOGP01001022.1:0-20711 GCA_015342065.1 Leptinotarsa undecemlineata | reverse complement strand
CAAAAAAATTTGTATTTCTAGTTGCATAATCCAAAGAAGTAATAAAAGCTGCACAAAAGTCAGTGGCGTACATTTTTAATTGAAAAATATTCGTTCAAATCCCGCTCGAGACGCCACTGGACTTAATAAATTGAATCACATTCGGCTAAATTAGCTCCTTAATGTTATAAATACCATTGTCAGATTGCAACAAAATTAGGTGAAGAATATTTAATATATTTACGAATAACTTTTTTTTACTTTTATTTTAACACCCTGTATCTTGAGAATGAAGGTTTTGCAGACCCATGTTTATATGAACATTTCGTCTTGAAATTACCTAAAGAATCGTCTGTTAAATTTATAGTACATACTTAATTAACATCCTGTATGTATCGAAAATATGTGCTAAATTCATCATTATTGGAACATAAACTGATACCTATTCCTACATAGTTATTTTCAAGCTTTGTGGCCAATAAAATGTTTGATTGATATGTCAAGAAGTAGATGTTATACATCATACTATACATTTAACTGTACTTCTTTCAACATTTGTTTTGTGCGATGAATTGCAATTCAAAACAAAATGGGGACGAACCTGATTCAAAAACGAACATGAATTTCACAGTACAGGTAGAAATTAGTTGAAAATTGTTTAAATAATGCATGAAGTAATCATTTCAATGTTACCTGAAAATAATGTTATTCGTTTTCAAATCAAATTTGAATATATTTTGTGTACACGCTCCAACAAATACCAATTTAATTATAACGAAGGAATTATTCAACACTTGATATCACAAAATTACAATTTCTCATCGATGCAAACACATGAATTATTCAGCACGATAATTAACAATTTCACACCTATATACATGATTACGAGCGATGATATTTTATAATAATCAATATTAGAAATTACATGAAGTCGACAAGACAAAATATATAATTGCGGTTAATTATCATTTTAATTTTCGTGGGAACAGATCAAGGCCGATTTGATTTATATACATACAGGCCAGTGAATTGGCCATTTTGAACTTGTCTTTCCTTGAGCAAACCCCACTTCAGCCAATGATATACTGATATAGACATCACAAAGGTTCTGTTGACAGCTCATTTTTTCTCGTAATCCCTTTTTTAGGTAAGGATTTCAGCCGTGCACAGAAACGCAAACAGATTCGTAGGTAGGGCGTTTCCTTTTCTCAGTAATAAATTGAGGTTATTTAAATGTGCAGTGACGTTTTTCAAAACCTTTCCCATTCCTTGATGTAACATTTTATCAGATTAGGTTACGCGGTATTTTACGATGGATTAAAACTGAGATTTCGAGATGGGTAGATAAGGTTTCAGACGGAAAGAACGGTTTTATCTTAAATCATTTACTTAAGGTGACATTGAGGTATATTTCCACGAATATGGGATCGGTATAGATATGAGTTACTGTCAATGAGTTTCCATGTCATTGGAAAAATTCACTGTGATATCACTTAAAAATTAATGCTTTATAATTTTTGGGACGGATAGTTTTGGCCTTCTACTTCTTCATTTTGATACAAAAAATGTGGGAATTTTCCAAAGAAAGGATCGAATCAGATATCACTCACAAGATTCCTACACAATATAATTGATGAAAGAAATACAATTAAACTTACGTGGAACACTGTCATCCTCGCTACTAGACATCCTATGTTTCGCAGTAAGATACTTGGTTTATCGGCTCTTCAGTAGCAAATACGAATACGTTATAAAGAAAACACTAAATTCGTTCATAACTACGATTTTTTGTCATGGAATGAATTGAATCCACCCATGTCGACGATGACTGTACATTCTTTCGCTTGTTTCATTAAATCTCAACCATAGGATTCTTGTTTGAATTGAAAGAGTATATTGTCAGGTGAGATTAATTTTTGAGAACACAGACAGACACAAACTGGAAGAAGCCCGAAACAGCTATTTTCATATGAACATTTAGGGCTAACCTTTTTATAAAGAATACCATTATTGCTTGAATGATTTCTGAATATTTTCCCGAGATCGTAGATATTCTGAATATTATTTCCTTAAAATACTCGTTAGCCAAAACAAAAAATAATTGCAAGCGTGGTATTCTATACGAAAATTTTGCACTATATATTATTTATTATATATATGATTATATTATATTATATGAAAATGTATGTTTAAGCTTCTCTAAGTAAGCCATTTCGATGAAAATTGCCGTGTATTGTGATATCCAACTCAGTTCCTTGTGCGAGCGTGAACAAAAATACTCAGTTCGGTAAAAAAAATAATGAAGATATTCGTATTATTCATTTTAGCAACTGTAGTTGAATATACCTGATACTTTGGGTTTCAATATAGTTTTTTCTTTTCAGTAACGTCAATCTAGATGGACTACTAGATCTAGAGTTTTTTTGTATCTGTATGTTTCTACGCAGTTTATGCTTTACTTCGGTGTTACTCCTTATAAAATATTCTAATAAATTCGTCATTTTACCCACTTAATAATTCATGTTGCGTCAGGTTTTAACTTTTCTTGGAATAATCTTAGCGAGCCTTATATTGCTAATTTATCATACAGGTATATTGTAACACGGTAGGTATGCTGTGAAATAATAGTTTGACATTGAAACACATGAATATTACCGGAGTTGTTTCCCTACACCAAATCGTTATTTTTAACACCTCGACACGTGTTTCGATCACCAAGTGATCGTTTTCAAGAGGAAGATTAAATTCAATGAATTCAATGAAAACTACAGTGATTCACCTTAAAACTTCAACTGGCAATTATAAAATACCTCTTAGTATCTTTAATGTATATAGGAATCTTGATTAAATTCACCGAAACTTGATGGATATCCATAATTACTAGGAAATGAATGAAAAAACACTATGTTTTGAATATCCACAATATATTGACGCATTTCGCTATTCCTATAGATTTCTCAAACAAAAATGGTGTACAGTAAATGTACAAAACTATTTATGGTAGTTTGAAATTAGGTAAATAGACTACTACTACTAAAAATATGTCTATACATTTACTGAATATCATTTTTGCTTGAGAAACCTATAGGAATAGCGAAATGCGTCAAAATTAAAAATTGTATTATATTGTGGATATTTAAAAAAACAAGTGTTTTTTCATTGAAGTCCTAGTAGATAGGAAGCACATTAAAAATATTTCAATTATGACTTATACAAAACAAAACTCACATCGAAGAGGGGGTCCAAAAATCTGAATCATAAAAATGTTTGAATTTGACAAAATCACATTTTTTATTATATAAATCATTGTTATTGGATGTTTTCTTATGACTTTGGATTTTGATATTCAAAAAATTCAATTATTTTTTTAATGTTACAATATTCTAATATTTCGGTATGAGTACCCTGAAACTAATATATAGGTACTGTTACAGGAATGTATTCAAAAATTTCATTAAATGAAAATAACTTTATTGAAATTTTACTTCTCACTGAATAAACTAAAAATGAAATTCCTATGATATTTATATGATTTTTGATAATAATTATTAGGGGTTCGATAAAAATAACTTTATATTTATCTTCTATAGACATGCTACTTTACTGAAATTGCATAAAAGCAAAACTAGCTTACGATTACCGTCGAAAAACGTCTATCATCCATTTCAATACGTTCGTTAATTTACATTTTCTCAACATAACAATTATTTGTTCCACATGCAGCTCATTTAAAATCTACAAGACGTACAATATATCCTGTGGAATTGCAACCTGTGACATAAAATGAATTTATATATACTATCTCTTGACGAGTACTTCGATAACTAGGTTAGCATCGTCAGGTAATTGTCTGCTGCTTTATAAATTTCACAATCAGGTCTTTATGAAAGCTTTTATGTTGCGAAATATGTTTAATAAATTTAAAGTTATATTATTGAACGCTTAAAAATAACATTTTTGTTATTTTTACTCAAAATAAACGTTACCAGAATTCAAAATTGATACAGACTATTGAAAATAGTAGGTGTATAGGTTGAAAATTATACCGCGTTTTAAATGAATCGATTTTGAGTTTTGGAGGTATTATTCCGTTCTGAAACTTTGGTAATATATTTCGTCTGTGTTGTCACCTCATTATGTGCTAGATTTTGGAAAAAATTCAATTAGAATTGCGTATTTTCATCCACTGATCACGAATCTGAAGTCAAAACTCCGCTCCGATCGTATGCCGTGGAATTTTACTCAATCCGTTTCGAATATCTTCACAGAATAAAAAAGCCCCACCTATTTCACAGGAAAAAACTCTTTTTTCGATATCATCGCTTCACTGGAGTTTTTCTTATTGTTTATTGACAATATCATGGAAGAACAAAATCAGAAAATGGAAATAATGTTGCCAAATTTCGAAACTCTTAATATCTAGCTTCTAATGAAACGAAACCCATCCTCTAGCTAACCGAGCCAAAGCTAGATCCGACTAGAAACTGAGTTCTAGTTGTAGCTGTAATTCTAGTTTTAGTGAATCTTGCTAGTTAAGGCTATATTTTGTTTCATTACTCTGATAACGTCGCATCCATCTCTACAACAATTTTGTAGTAGAGGAGAAGGTCCAAATTTGGGCTAGGGTCTAAATTCTGGTTAGCGTGATATTCAGTAGAAGAAGGTATTGGAACCTAGCGGAGAGAATGTCAAACAACGTTCAAGGTTGTCCCTATTGCTTAGTTAGAGGGATAGTTCTGTTCCATGACACGTATGTATATGCGTAGTGAAATATTCTCTGAATTTGACCATCTGAAAACTTTTGCAGATACATTTTCTTCATTTTACTACATAATCTAGGTATGTGAAAAGAGCATTCTGACTAATGAGTTTGATTATAAGTATAATAAGGTTTTAATATAAATATAGTTCCTAACTCTCCTTCTACTTGTTCGTGAATAACTAACCTAGCCTAGCCCAAATTTAGACCACACTTAAAAAATATGAGATTTTGGCATATAATTTGTTTTGATGAAAATCTTCAAAATATGTTCATTTGGTAATTCTTTAATATAATGAACTTAAATATAACCTTTTGAACGTGCAATTTGTCCTAGTTGAAGTTAATTGAATTTATTTTAACAAAGTTATGGTTAAGAAAGTAAACGGTAGCCCGAATTCGGACCAACTCCAACTCTACTAGTACTGCCAACAGAACTATCGTAAAAGTCCCTTCTAAAAGTGCCACAGTATTCATAACAATATTAAATATGCTAGAAAAAGTACAATATAGATGAAATTAATGGTTGTGATAGAAACATTGAAAGTGACAAGTGAAAAAAAATAATATGTAATTTTCCAATATTTTATTACCCAAAACATATTTATTCACATTCAGCGTGTTCGACCCTGTATAACTCTAATCAACTCAAAGCTGCCCTGTCACTAATAATTCTAAATACCGGCCAGCAGAATGAGCATGGAGGATCAGACCATGCTCTAAGGTGAATTATAACCGAAACGAACAAGCCAAAGCAGGATCAGTATAAATTCAACGAGGATTCGTAGTCACATGTGAGGATCTGTTTTACCGACGGTTGTTGTCGTTAAATGAGTTTGGACCGTCGCTAAAAGCAATTAAGAGAAAACCGACGCTTAACGGGAAGCCTTTGACGAGAAATAAGGGAGATCGATATTGTTGTTTTGTTGAATACGTTGAAGATAACAAGCCGAATTTCACCGGATATCTCAGAGATATCAAGAATGGCCGGTAAAAATTCTACATCCCTTTCAATTTTTCTCAATGTCACTTGATAAACATTCAGTCTGTGATAAATCGAGCAATTTCTTCAGGTGGAATCTAAGATTTCAAATTAGTACTAGAAAAAAAATCCATTTCATCCTGTCATTAAAAAAAACATTGCCAAATTTCATCAAAATTGCCTGAGGGATGTTTACAATATTGAGACGAAATAATTTTTTTTAGAAAGTTCAACACCCCGTAACTTGGAAACAATGTATTTCCGGTCCTATTTTTGAATGAACTTTTTTCCTAAATGAAGCTCTCGAATACACCTTTGATTTTTTTCACTGCAATTAGAAAATACCCTATATATACTGGTACATATAATGTACCTAATTATTTCAATGAGAATATTTCAGAATCCGAAGCACTTTAGAAAAATATTACATGGAAAGCGGATACATCCAATACCGGTCCATTAATTTCCTAATAATCTCGCATCCTGATGAATTTTTTTCTACTGGATCAATTTTCAGAAATTGTAGCCCTAAAGGTCATACACATGAATAATTGTTGTTCATCAATATGTGCAGACAAGCATGTACAGACCACTTACTTTTCAGTTAATTCACAAAAACATTGACCCAAATCAATATTCTAAAGAAGAAGTTCGATTTAGTTTGATAACTTGGAAACTCATCTTCAGTAACTTTCTTCAACGAAATAATTCAATTTTTTATTTGGATCAATTCCAAAAAACATGTTAGCTCTCGTTTTTCGCAATCTCATAACTTGTAAGTATATGTTACCCTCAATGAGGACGCAGAGATCAAGTAACAAATCATGTTAAGGAAATTTTCTTTTATTCCAGCGGTATCCCTTCCTTCCATTGTTTTTCAAAGGAATAATTAGAGCTTGATCACACTGAGAGTAATGGTTTCAGCTTATTATTTATTGTATTAAGTATTCTCTCTGTTAAAAATTATTAGAATATTAGAAAGAACCGTTCCAAACCTAGATCAATAGGAAGTTATATCTACTATTCTGATCATTCAAAATTTGATTTCAATTCACGAGCCATTGGTAGACAGCTGGTTCAGCCTGTTAGACATCATCATTATCGGGCAAGCAGTTCTCTAGTGAAGCCAAACTATGAAAATCCAAACGCTGCGTGAATGCAAGCGAGGTATAAATGGATCCACCTATTGGTGTGACACCCAAGTTAGCTTGCCAAGTTTTTATGTCGGCGTTGGTGGTTTGACCAAATTTTAAAACCGACAACTGCGTTAGCAGAAAAAACAAAAAGATTCATTGTACTCTAAACAAAACCTCTGCATAAATGAAAACCTTCATTTATTAGAGTTATCACTGAGCAGCACAACTGCTCCAGGTAGATAGTAGCAGGTACCAGGTATTATAAATAATACCTGGTACTACTACCGCTTATTAAAAAATGACCACTTCAGGAATCTTGTCAAAGAAGCAAATCAGTACCAAGCAAGGGTGATGATAGTCCCAATTATAGAATTAGAAATTTTCGATGTCACTTGACGGCATTCTTTTCGAAAATTATAAATCTCAAGACGATGCTATAGCGTTAGAGGTATTTCTATCAACAGAAATCAAAGGGTAACAAATTTAGTGACTGTAGAGGCAACAAATGTTGCCTCTTGTTCCAATCCAGCTCTCTGACGACAATCAAGGTTAATGTGTCATTCTGTTGAAACGTCAAATGACTTGAAGATCATCTGATGATTCAGACATTTTCCACGACACTGGATTGAGAGAAGGGGCAGCTTTGAATGACCTCCATGGCTCCTTGAAACGTGCAAGAACTTATTGGACAAAGTATATGTGACTGCGTTACAGACACAGTTAATCTTGTTCGATTGATGACCTTTTCATTTTGTAGGAATTCATATTGAATATAGTATAAAGAAATTAACTTTTGTCTAATTTTCACTGAGATTTTCATTTGTTAAAATCGGTTTCTGTTTATTAAACCATTTTCAAGTAACTGAGGTATTTCAACAAACAATTTCCGAAATTTCCCGTGGCTAGGTGTTTGTTTCAGGTCTAATTATCCATCAACTTATGCTTTTGAAGTTACGGAAATTATTCTATCACCCTTGGATGAATATAATCCTTTTTCAATGAAACGAACTTTTAACGGCAAACCGTGGTTCAACAAAGACTGCGAGCAAGCTGTCGCATCCAAAAATCTCGCCTATCGACAGTAGCGCAAAAATTCCTGTTCAGAAAACCGAACTAGGTTTGTTACTGCTCGCAACAGCTGCAACCTTAGAACTTCACGATCTGAGAATAGGGATAAACTGCTTGCCAATCACAACGGGTCTAGATCCTTCTAGTCGGTGAATAAAGCTGTTAATCAAAACTTTACGAAGTCCAAAATTCCACCACTATCACAAGCGGATGGTTCCATTGCAACAACAGCCATAGAACCGAATAATTTAATATAGGACAGACAATTTCGCGGGTTAAATGGACACCAATATGTTTTGGCAAAATCATGTCGTTGGAATAGCAAAGACTGCTTCTCAAAAAATTGGAACACCGTTCCGAACATACTTCAGCAATATTTGGATGCCTAATGGAGCTCAGATCAGACCTTTTTTGGAGTATCGTTCACATGCCTAGTAATTCCTGAATAATCAATTCCTTATCTGGTCTTTTAGGTTACATTTTGTTGTTTCAGGTACCTAGTGCAGGTATCATTGTATATTTAAGGACTCGTTTGACAAAATGCCTCAGTTTCTTTATCCTATATTTAATATAGATCAGCTTCACACTTTGCAACCTTTAGTGTTTGCAATTAATTTGGCCAATTGTTATTACTTCAATTATATCTGCAGTTTTGTTTAACACTTGGCAAGTGGTTGCCAAAAACGTTTAAGCATCAATCAGACTCGCCAGACTACATTGGTAATAACTGAAATATAGTATATTTGCAATTTGAAATTAAATATCTACAAATAATCTGAGAAAAAAGGTTTCAACTGAGAAAATGGTAATATTAATTTTAGATGTCATACACGTTCGACGTAGACTATTCGGCGTGTGTTATCTCAAATTTGAAGTTATACTTGTGTTGACCAGTAATATTAAAAGATATTGGTACAACTACAAGTGACTTGCAAGAAATATTTCGGTAATAAATTCAGGTCCGGACCCATTTCCGGCACTGCAACTATAATTACTGCAATTTACGCCAGAATTGCGAAGAGGTCCTGGTAAAATGCCCTACTTTAAACCAGCAAGTAACCATACGTTCTCAATCACATATTACTTTATTTGACTGACGAATCTGGGATTTTGAACTGGTTCCTACATCATCGAATGGATTCCAACAGCCTTGAAATAGAATCTGGTATAATTCTTCACAAGGGGCTTTTTAACACAATGCTTAATATTTATCACATGTTATTTTCAGGGCTGTAGCCTTAAGTTAGATTTCCCACCCGCCATCGTCGATCCAAAGCATAAATCCACCAGCAGAGAGATCCCTTTCGGTTTATAAATAGTCATCCCTTATCTCCCGTACATCTGATGCCAACATGGTCCAACGCAAGCGGGTGGATATAAAATAAAGGGATAGATCCTACACGATATGAATACGGGTTTCCTGTTTTTCAATTAAAATACCGCTTCGACTTGTGGCCATAATTGAGGCGTGACATTGGATAGTGGGAGATAAAACTGGGGTTGATAAGACAATTTATCGAGCATAATGAAAGATAAGCTAACCCGGTGGGCGTGAAGGTTTACATACAGGGCGATACTTCGTTTTTCGATGAATTTGGTAATACCTGAATAATTCACTCGAAACTCAATTAATGATTAGTGGAAATGCACATGGTGTTTTTTCAAAATTATTTCAACTTAAGGTGAAATAGGTATATATGCAACGAACTTTAAAAATGAATAAAATAAGAAAAAATTAGGATAGAAGTAGAAATAATGAAAGCTTAATATTAAAACTCATTTTGAACCCAAATGACTATTTGGCTACTATAATTACAAATTATGGAAAAATTCACCTAGGCATAGCAAAGAGGGGAAGTAATAAACATATACTATGCTTCAAATAATACTTCGGAAATAAGAAACTAACGAATAAAAACAGAAGAAACAAGGAACTAATTTCAACTTGAGAAACGAAAAATAACACAGCAAATAAACCAATAATTCAGAGTACTGAATATTGAAAACGAGGTAATTAAAATAGTGTACACACATAATGAGACAGAACCAGAATGATAAAGCCAGTTTTCTTTTGTTTACGGTTCACAAAATTCTGCACAAATAACTTGTCAACAGTTTTTGGGAAATGTAGTTTTTGGCCTTCTACTACTCCATCAAGATATAAAAAATATGAAAATCTTCCAAAGAAAGGAATTAATGTCATTACGATGTTATCGATGACATGGATAGATCAAATTCATTCATTCATTAGAAAAAACACACAATTCATTCATAATTTATGAATGAATTGTGTGTTTTTTCTAATAATGTTATCCACATTGGTACTGAAGAGCCGTGAGGCAAGTATATTACGGGGAAACATCGATATCTTATAGTGAGGAAGACAATTTTCCATGTAAGTGAAATTTTCACCTTTCATTTACTATATTGTGTAGAAATCCTGTGAATAATATCTGATTCAACTCCTTAGGGAATGTTTCGAATACAAACTGAGTAGAGAACAGTGTCTTATGTATTATTCAGTGTTCATATAACAGTATTTGTTTCGAAATAATTTTTCTTTCGTGTAATTCAATGTTCATATGAAAGTAGCTGTTTCAGGAGGGCTTTTTCTTCCAGTTTCTGTCTGAAAGTTACTCCTTTGCATGATCGACATTTCTTTCCTTTCTTTGGAAGATTCTCACAATACCAAAAATTAATTACTCACTCTTAAAAATATAAACCTTTTAATTTTGTCAACAGTGGTCTTCATAAAAAAGTTTCTAATGAAAATATAAAAATTTGATATACTTGTAAACTTGCCACATATCTGTCACGTAGAGAAGTTGTTATTTCTTTATGGCATCAAAATCTATTTTATTCTCATTTAAAATTAAGAAATGACAAATAAAATCTCGTCTGAACAAATGGTATCGTCTTCACTGAAATTAAGCAATTTAAAGAAAAATAATAATCATTAAAGAATATAACGAATCAGTGCCTCAAAGTTTTGAAAAAATTATATTGTCTATAATTCTATTTTTGTTCGATTGAGTTAAAATATCATGAAAAAAAATGAATGAAATCCTGTTGAACTGTTCCATATTGTTCCAATAGAAAAAACAAGCAACTTCATTTAGCGCCCTAGAAGCTAAGTAATATGCATCGATATAAAAAACTGTAAATATCTCTAAAACGATCGTCTCCAGCGTTGTTGAGGAGGTGTACTTTTTTGACTTGGAAAAAGTGTAGGAATTAGGTTTTTTCATGAAAAGTACCAAAAGTTCACTGTCAAAAAATTAGGGCAATTTGAAATAAATAATGACAGCTTACGCAGCACTCTCTAGATGTTAGATGAAAATTAATCCGAAATTATGATTTCCCACGTCAAAAAAAGCCGCCCACAAGATTTCGTGCAAATAACTTATTTTTTGCAAGAGTTATTTTCAAAAAGCGAACAAAAAAGTCAATTTCAACACCCTGTATCTCCGAAACGAAGCATTTTCGGACAGAAGTTCATATAAACATTTTTACTTAAAATTATCTCCGGAATAGGTCACTTGAATATTTTGAAGTACTTATGTTACACCCTGTATATAACCTTTACTATTATCTCACATTTAATGATTCCATAATATTTCCAAGAACCACAATGATCAAAACGATCTGAAATATCACAAAATATTACAACAAAGTATCAACTTCATCTTCAAAAAGCAAATTCAGCGTGGAACAATTATTCAGTCTGGTGAATCGAAAACATTCTTGAATTTGTTAATTTCCAAAGGTTTAAACAAGTTACGATCTAAATATGATAGACTTCATTATATTTTGATCATATGGCTTCATAGAAGCCATCAATAATCGTTCGTTTTTCGAAAAAGAATGGCTCTGGATATGTAGATCATGGAACAAATGATAATTTCAATTCCAAATTTTATATTGGTCAAACAGAAAAACGTTCTCCAAACGCACAGAAGAACATACAACTATATTTTTTGGCAAAGATGTGTCCAATGATTGAGTTTCATATATGATGGAATGCTAGTAGAGATAAATTATTCTCAGCTGTTTTCTAATGATATTCCTAATTAGTTGAAAAACATCAACTGAAGTTAGTACGAAAATCCAGATAGTTTTTATTACATGTTCATTTTGATGATCTTGTTCTTAGAAATTTTAGTCATTAGTAGGTCCATTTATTGATGTAAAATATAAAAGTAGGTTAGTATGTGGAGAATCGTCAACACGTCTGAAGAAAAAAAATTATAGTGAAAAACGTTGTACAAGTGTAATTAAATACATTTAAGTATTTTTCCGCAATATACTTAAAAGAAATCCTGCAAATTTTAATCGATTAACACCTAAATGTAACTATTTTCAACAAAAAAAATCATCCTTGGAAGACTAATATTCGAATACATTTGGATGTCTTTATTCAGTCTTGCACAGAAGAGACCAGTAAGAGGATACCAGTTTGCTAATTCGTGTAGTTATAAAAGTGCAGTAAAATTCTTGTTGGTAGTTTTATACTACCATAAAATCATTGGATGGGTTTTGAATTAGCGCCTGTGGCGGTTTATCATTATAAAAATATGGAACTTATAGGATGAATATATCAAAACTGTTGGTCAAATTAAATTAATTAACCATCAGATTGTCATTGTTGAATCGGCTCACAATCACTTCAAATTCAATGACACTGATTTAATAGCAACCTGGTGTGTAATGGGGTATGGCGTGAAAACATGTTTTAATTAGAATGATTTTCATCTCAAGGGTAAAGAAACATTTTTCATTGCGTTTCGTTTTAGATAACATGTTCTGAGCAAGAAATCCTCATTCTTGAATTTTTCATGAAGGAATTTCGATTTGGAGAAGTAATATTTTTACTAGTATAGGTACTCAGTTAATCTTCTAATGAGCCAAATTCGGTTGGTAAACTACGTGTCAAGAAGAGTGTTTCAGTTCTGCGGTCTTGGAGCGCTATTTATGTCAGATTTATTCTATGTCAGATGTTCCAATAGCAGGTATCTGTCAGCATTTGTTGATTGAACCATCAAAATCATCACTCCATACAAAGTTTGGCATTGGCTATGTGCAGTTGGAGAATAAGTCATTTTTTATAGAAGATAGTCTACTTATAAGAAACCTGTTATAAATTGAAACGGAAGAAGGATTTATTGTGAGCAGATTTTGTTGGTTCACAGATGGATCAAAAACACCTTCCGGTTCTGGTGCAGGTGTTTTCAGTCGCAGATCCAGGATAGAGATATCAACCTGCCTAGGAGAGATTGGAAGTATACAACCTCATACACATGTCAATAAAAATATTCTCGAACAGTCAAGGGGTATTGGAAGCTTCTGGCTCCTATCGAGCAACGTCTAAATTGGTAGCAAATTGCCAAAAAGGACTTGTCTTGATAGGAAGACTAAACAGATTGTCTCTGGTCTGGATTCTTGCCCATACTGGCCTGGAAGGCAATGAAGCTGCAAAGGAGGGTACTGCAAGCGGCTTCATTGGACCAGAACCTGTCATTGGCATCGCTTTAGGCTTTGCCAAACAAACACTGAACACCTGGATGGCTTCAAAGCTTGATTCCAAACAGTTGTTGGACTACAGTAGGGATGAACTACGGTATCTAACAGGCCTTCTTACAGGTCACTGTCACTCGAATCATCACATGCAGCGACTTGGACTGTCGGAAGACAGTGTGTGTCGCCTTTGTCTGGAAAATGATGAGACTACAGATCATATACTTTGTGCCTTCCCTACAGGGGACCGAATCAGGTTCTTTGAGTTCGGCATACCCGTAGTCTTACCATTTGACCTGAAATATCACTCAACATACAAACCAATCGGCTTCGTTAAGAAACTGGGTTTATTTGGTCGATTGTGAATAGGTGTGAGCCACAATAAACCCTTATGGGTTGCGGTGGAGGGTCGAATAAACCCACTCACTTTAGACCTACCTACCTATCGCAGGTACCAAAAGCACATTTACTATTTCATTATATATTTGAGAATTTGTTGTGAAAAATACTTCAATTTACCCAAATATGGTTTAATAAACCGAAATCGGTCACACCAAATAAGAATAACAAATAAAATCAGACAGAAGCTATTTTCTTTAATCTATCTTCAATATGAGTTTCTATTAAATAAATAGGTCATCAATAGAACAAATTACGCTAATTGAAACAAAAAATTTCGAAGTATTCAATTTTTTATTACATTTGCGTTTCGTCATGTGACTTATCGAAAAACAACACTCAGGAACACAGCTGTTGTTGAGTGACGTTTTCATATTGGAGTTCATTAACGTGATTTATTATGTACTTGATAGTAAAGAAACAATGATTTCACTTTTGGACTGCTCTGAATTAAATATAACCAAAAATATATTTTGTGTTGTTGGATATGCACAATATTTTTTCAGAGAATGGGTATGAATATGTAAAGGTATTGTGAAAATGAAGTTTTGAAGGACCGGAGACGTACTAATAATATGTAAACATATAAAAACAATCTGAAACTAAATACTGAAGAAGTTCAAAAGTAATGAACTTCCATTCTGACAAATATATTGATTTCATTTCATCCAATATTTTTCGATTCCGTAAAAATGTGATACGGAATGAAAAACATATACATGTTTAGAAATTCAGTATTGTATACTACCATGGAATAGCAAAAAAATATTTGAAACAGATAAGGGTATTCTATACAGGCAGGACAGGATTAACAATAGTATTTGGGCATTTTTGAATATCTTGTGATTTGAATTCAGACCGCAAGAACACCCAAAATCATCTGATGGGTAATTTGAATAGAAACACAGGACTGAAGATGAAAAACTGACAGTTGGAACACTCATTCTGAATATGTTACAAAACTGTTGTACGACATTTTGAAAGTACAATTATAATATGTTGATAGAATTGGAAAGGATATATCTTTAGATGAAATACATTTTTGGGAAAAAACTTTCTACTTTTGCATCTCTGAACTAAAAATATGGGAATCTTCCAAAGAAAGAGAGTAAGCAATAAATTTTGAAATAGACTTTTTATAAAGATGTGTCGATCATGCAAAGAAGTAACTTTCAAATACAAGTTGAAAGAAAAAATTCTCTAGAAACAACTACTTTCATATAAACATTAAATTGTACGAAAACAAACACTTTCAAAACAATTACGTTTACATGAACATTGAATTATACAAAAAAATTGTTCCTATTCAGTATGTATGATTTACACAACTTTGCGATGAAATTTATTGCTTTCTTCTTTCATTTGGGAGATTCCCACATTTTTGGCGTAGAAATGGATGAGTAGATAGCCAAAACTGTTTTTCCGAAATATCCATAGAATTATAGCTTTTTCTGATTTGTATATTACCGATAGTACATGAAATCTGCAGAAATGCAGTTCTCAAGATGAGATACAAAAATTACTAATATAGTTCACTAAATCACTGTCAAATTGTCAACATGACACCTATTCCAATTGACAAGTACCATTGTTGGAGTTCTACATAATGAAAAATGGTTTCGAGTGAAACTTCAACAAAAAATGTTCAGGGGTGTTTTGTCTAATTTTTGGAATTAATTACTTCCTTTCTTTTTCTGGAAGATTCCCACATTCTTGTATCAAGATGGAGAAGTAAAAGCCTAAAAACTTCCTTTCCCAAAAATGGAATACTCCTCCTTCATTAAAAAAAAGTTCATTATCCAACTATCGTATGAAGGTTATTGAACTGCGATACTATTAATTCTCACTAAAATATGAAATCATAATAAAATATAAAATGAAAAAATAACGCACTGTTGGGAATTTCATGTAAGTATTTCAAAAGAGTTTGTTGGTATTTATAGCAGCAAATGTACGGGAAAATGTATTTATTTGTACGTCTCTACTTCGAAAAGGTCATGTGAATAGTTACAATCAAAATTCAACCACATTACATGAACATGCAACAATGGAAATGTAATCGTAATAATGTTCTACTCGTACGATTATCGAGTCAGTTGAATTTTCGAGGATGTCATAATTATTTTCGAAATTCAACAATGCTACATCATACACAGACAATTAATTCTGCATGCACGGGGTTTATACATTCGGAATGGAATATCAAGTGATCGTTCAAATTTTGGTAGTCGATTCATTCGAGGGTTCACTGATTCAATGAAGCTTTTTGTATCGAAATTATTTTTTGAATGGATATGGAACGGAGAAACTCAATGGAATGGAAAACAAAATATACCTGTATTGATGAAAATTGGTCAGATATCTTCGTGTGAAGGTTCATCACCATTAAAATAAAATATTTGTTTGAAGGGGAATATATTTTTGTTTTATTTTTTAACGTGATTTGGCAAAATTCATAGTTGCGCGAGTTGGTTGGTCGTGCTCATATTATTTCAGTTATTGAAGAAAAATGTGTATGGTGAAAGAGTCATTCAGGTAGGTTCATGAAAATAACGGGAAAATGTATGACAATTTGAAAACATGCAGTCGATTTTAGGCCGAGAAAGAAGGATTTTAATAATAGACAAACTAGTTTCGTACCAAGCTCTGAAAAATGTAGATAGATTCACAACCCTCATCTCAGAGTCAACTATGTTTTCAAGAAGTTTAATATTTTAATACAAAGTCTTGTGAGAACATTAACATTTATGGAAAACCCTTTTTTTTTGAAACAACTGAAACAACATACAAACCCCAATCAATATGAGTTGACATCTTTCATACAATCATGAGGCCTGTTCTCGATTCTCTACACGGACTGTTCCTACAGTCAGAAAACAGTCCCCCAACTGAATACTGAGCATGATGTCGCGTAAACCTTTTCAGTCCACAGCTGACTCACTGATTTTGGACGATTCGTAACAGTTGAAACTCAGAACCACAACAAACTTATGATGAATTTTCCATAATGGAATGATTTCTTTTAGCGAAAAGGAAATTATTGAGCTCTACAATTAGGTCACTTGAGCGTTTGAGCCGTAATACACATTTCAAATTTTGAGGAGGAATAGTCCCACTGAAAATTTGAAGAACCAGCCATTTTCCGAAGATTCGTCCCATTTTGATATTATCTTTCATTTTAGACATTACTTTGCAACTTTTCATATTGTAACACTAACAAGCATTTTTGTTCAGTGACATGAGTATCCACCAGTCATTAACATAATTAGAGAGATAGATAACTTTCGAATTTTGTTACCTACAGGTTGAGTCAGCATGAAGAACAAACTTCGAAAACATTACATTACATGCTTTAATTTACATAAGGGGCGTGAAAACAGATGTTCATTACAATTATCATAAATTTCAAAAACGCTCGTTCAAATGTTGAAAATAACTGCTCGTTGCAGAGAATGAAAAGAAAAATATTCTTCACAGAAAAGAAAATAGAAACACAAAACTTTTTCGTAGTGGCAGAAACCATGATTGTCTCCTATCACGTAGTGAAGGCTTCATCCATCAATTCATCAATTCATCAACCTTGTTTGATAGTCTAGATTGTGAAAAGTTTTGATAGATCTATGTCATGAACCTTCATATAAAAATTTACTCAGGTTTTCGTCATTTTACACTGAAAATATATAAAAATCTTAACAGTTCTTTGAAAAAAAATTTCCCTCCTAACTGATTATACTGGAACATAATTATTTTGATCAACTGTGAAAATTTATTATGAATAAATGATTCATTCAGTTTGCCTTTCTTTTAAAAAAACATTCTCAGCATTCCTCTAGAGGACAGCTGATTCTTGTTATGAATTTGCGAATCATCATAGCATCACTGATGAGATCTATCGCGGGTCGAAACAGCATTGTCTGATGGTGAATCATAAATTGGGCTTCAGTTCTTAACAAATTGTTCCAATTGAAAAATACAATGAAAAGAATATATCCCTTTTTTGAAAAAACTTTTGGAAACAAATAGGGATCTTATACTTATTTTTGCTTCCTGAAACCAAATGAATTTCTGGAATTTTTTTTTCAATATTTTGTCAGGAAGTGAAATAATTTCAGACATGAACAGTCTGCTTAGCTTCGAATGTTGAAAAATAGGCAATATCATAAAGGTGTTTTATTTTTTAGGAGTTCGGATAACAAGAATTTCCTCGAGAGTTTTCAGATTATCATTCAAAAGAATAAAAAATGTTGAAATGTTGAATGGTGGATATTTTCAGTTTTACCAAAGTATCATCAAATAGAGTTCCTCTAACTTAAACTTTATATAAAAAAGTTTCTCTTCTAGAACTTTACAAACTATCTGGTAACATTTTTGAAATATCTGAAAAAAATCTGCCTATTCAACAATTTTTTGAGGAAAAATAAGTATTTGTTGTAATTTCCTTCCGATATGGAATTGATAGTTTTTCAAGATGTTGAGTGGTTCATAGTTACAATACAAATTATCTATATTCCTCGTAGAAAACTATTTTCAATATGAATGATCGACAGTTAATTATATTATCATCTACAATCAACAGGAAAAATATACACTTGTAACACTGATTTGTGACCCTTTATAAAGATGTTTGTGTGATACTGAGAGTCAAGTATTGATTGTAATAACTATAAGGACCACATGCTGAACAGATATCATGCCACCAATTAAACAAGATTCGAGGACTATTGAAGTATAAATTTCGTGTAAAGTAGAATTTATCAGAGCATAGTTCATCGTAATTTTTTTTTATTTTCTAATATACTTTTCAGGAGAGAAACGTGGTTCATAACTTCTTCAAAAATATTTGTCACTTGTTAGCTATAACTTCGTCATTTATTTCACTTAGTAGAAAGAAACGATTATTTGCATTGTGCAGGAGATTGTGTTGAATACAAATGAAGCTACAAAAAATATATTTTATTTTCACATATAGTCAGTGGGCATACTTGAAGACTGGCTATAAATTAAATCATCTAAAAGACCAATTCTTTCAGGACAGTCTCAACGACCTAGTTCGAGGAATGACACTCTGAAGTAATTTGATTTTAAATTATCGGAAATCATCGACTTTATGTTGATGATAGACACTACCTTGCACTGACGAGTGGTCAAACAGCCTGAAACCGGTCTGCAAGTGTATTCCAATGATTGAAAATCTCTTGCGGTAGTTGTATCGCCAACAGCATATGCAGGAATAATTTCAGTGAAGATTACTGCACTGACAACTGACGGATATAGTCCAACGCCCTTCGTGGTATTAGCCAGGGGAGTAGTTGTTATCTGATAGGTGTCAGTCCATTAGCCTACAGGGTAGGTAATTTGAGACTTGCCTGAACAAATTGTTCTTTTGATGATTTGATATATTTATTTGATTCAATGGATTTCAAGAGAAAATAGTTTCACCCTAGAAAAGTGACAAATTTATTATCAACATTTGGTGGACCTAAATCACTTGACGATGATTTTCCATGAAGTATAGAATTTTTTTAATTCGACTGGTTCGGGCGAAAAAGAACATTCAATACACTGATTGATGGAGAACGAATTTCATTATTTTAATTTTATGATAGAATGACCGATACAATTGGTAGAGAGTACCTTTCAGTTCTGTTTCCGAAGAATCATGGTTGACACTATATTTTTGAGTTTTTTGGGAAAAATTTTTGGCTTTTTACTACTCCATCTTGATACAAAAAATGTGGAAATCTTCCAAAGGAAGGAAGGAAGCAATCAATTTCAAAAGAAGAAGTGTAGATCATGCAAAGAAGTAACTTTCAGACACAAACTGGAAGAAGAAGACTTCCTGAAACTGCTACTTTCATAGAGCAAATGAAAATAATTGATTGAAAAAAATAATAGCAACTCTAATCGACTATAAATATATCTTAATTTTCACTAGTTTTATGTTATCTGAATGAGAGAAGTTGAATGTTTTCTTGGTAATGATGAATGGATTGTGGAGTTGCAGGTGTTGTTGAACCCTGTTCTACCATAACTGAAAAAACATAATTCCGATCTTGGAAGTGTTTGTGGTTCGAATAGTAGAAAAAGCAACGTGTTGAAGATACGATATAAGATATTGTGAAACCTGATTTTTTGTGATAACTTGTGTGCTTATCTTTTCACAACCAAATTAACCAAGTGATATTTTATTGAGCAAAAATGAAGAAGGTTTATTACAGGAATACCTTAGAGAATCTCTTCAAGTTTTCAAAATTATTGTAATTTTATCGTGTATATTGTGTTTTATTGTCAGCTATATGGTTCAAATATTTTAATATTTCAGATGTTTTTCATGTTTGTTCATGCATATGCATCTTCCGAGCTTTGTCTGTCGAAAAGTGAACTCGTAACATAACGAGGCTCAAATAGTGTGAACTTTCATGGCCGAAGATAATGTTGTGAGACCTATTTTCCTGTTTTTTTGGTCGTGGTCTGCAGGTTTTAATGCTTGACGTTTCGTCTACTACGGCGGTGTGGTAACGGTGGTAATGTGGAAACGGTCGCAGTGCCCGAGTCGATGCGCGAGTAGTTATTTGCGTTGTTCCCAATGCAGAAATCACGATACCGGTTTTTGACTCGGTTTTATATCATTATTGGTGTGTGTGGCTTGTTTGTGTAACCTTTATGGACAGGTAGCCATATTTTATTAATGTTTATTGTCTCTTCTTCCCTACTGAAATTTACCCTTTGTTTTTGAATTTGTATTGCCTCTCTATTTACTTTATACATATTACATACTACTCTATATCTAAAAATATACTGTGCATTTCTTCAATGTCCCCCCCTTTTATTTTTTGAACGGGATAACTCAAACAATTGAGTTGATAATGGAATT
>WOGP01001021.1:0-20724 GCA_015342065.1 Leptinotarsa undecemlineata | reverse complement strand
TTTCACCAATATAGGATTTTCCGCACTCACAGGGTATCCGGTAAATGAAATTCTTGGAATCGCCGTCCGTGTTTGGTGGCCTGGTTTTCGTGAGGCTGCTACGGATAATGTTACTGGATGTGAAGCAGGTTCTGATATTGTACTTGGAACCAATTCTGCTTATCCTCTCCGATAATCCTCTGAAGTAGGGAAGTGGAATCACTGGTTGTGACGGCTTCTCTTCCTTGCTAGGCTCCTGCTGTCTTTGAGCCAAAATCTTTCCTACCATCGCTTTGGAGTAGCCATTCCATTGAAGATCATTTTTGATGATGTCTAGTTCCTTCTTGAGACCTTCCTTCGTGTTATAGAGCCCGAAAGCACGTTCTAATAGAGTCTTGATGATTCCTCTTTTAGTTGTTTGATGGTGGTTGGATTCGTGGTTCAGATGCTGTCCCGTGTAAGTGGGTTTTTGGTATACAGATGTTTTCCACATAGTGTCGGTCCCCTTTACCAAAACGTATAAGAATAGCAATTCGTTGTGGATTTCCTTCTCCATTGTGAAAGTGATGAAAGGTCTCACGCTGTTGATGTATTTCAGGAAGGCGTCTAGTTCAGTATTCCCATATTATGAAGGTGTCGTCAACATATGTCAACCAGACTCGAGGTTTCTTGTGGGCTTCTCAAAGGCCAGAGTTTCAAACCACCCCATATATATGTTGGCTATGACTGGTGAAAGTGGCGATCCCATTGGCAGTCCCTCATCTTGTGTATAGAATTCGTAGTTCAGTTGGAAATAACAGTTTCGTACACATTTTTTAATTCTTCTTTTTCAGTTTAATTGTTTCAGGGATTTCAAATCATTTTATATCTTAGAAGTCTGGACTAGTGAAATTGAAAAATGATATTGAAAGTATAATTAATAGAATTGATGGCTGAATTGTGTTGAAAGCAACATTCAGTGTCAAGAGAAGGGCCGAAATATTTGAATATTTACTCGCTCTTCTACTTGCTCTTCATTTGCCAAAACAAAGAAATTTTTTATACCAGTGAAAGACATAAAGTTTTCATTATTTACAACGGTCTTAAAATGTTCAATCACCTTCCTCAAGCTATAACCATAAATGACCTTAGAGCTCTTAAGAAAGAGTTGAAAGAATTGCTTTCTGCGAGACCTTATTATAGCTTAGCACAATTCTATGATGATAATTTTAATTGAGAAGACTAACTGTAATATCTATGGTATTTTATTGATTTCATTTCATTCAATTCAGTTTAAACTGATTTATTTAAATTTTGTTGACCATGTTCTTATATCTTGAACGTTTATTATTATTTACATGTCTCTTTTCAGTTCATGTTATAACTTACTTTTAGTGATTTTACTTTTGTGATTTCATGTTTATGTTATTTATATTTCGCACAAGGCTTTGTCAATAAGAATTTATACTTCAGACAATAAAGTATATTTGAATTTGAATTTGAATTTGAAATATTTCCACATAAGTCGCTTATTTTCAACTTTAGGAAGAAAGCTTATATGACCTTTGTTGTTGAGAATATTATTACGAATCGAAATGCATAATTTCCATTCAAAAACAAATATTTTATGAAATATTTTGAAAATGCGAGTGTATTTTTTTTGTTTTTGGCTTAGGAAAGGTCATTAAAAATGCAACTGGTTTTCCTATTGAACCGAATTCGTACTATCAATGGTAACGGTGTTGGCAATGGTGCCGACTCAATATGGAACACCCTGTATATTATTTATTCATTAACTCTTCTACTTTGAGCAGATATTCAGAGATGTGTTTCGAGTGAGGACTAATTGAGTATGTGAATGAAATTAACTGTGCCTCCTATTTGCCTATTCATTCCAGCACGTATCAATACATATCTGTTTCTTATTATACACGTTGAAACATTTTCCGAACGGACTTAACGTTCCAATGTTTTTGTTCCAGGTAAAGTGGACGAAAAGGCAACGCAACTTCACGCGATAGCATCGCTAAAGGTGCTGCTAGACGCTACGAAACCTCAAAACGGCGCTGCGACAAGTTCGGCAGCCAATCATATCAATACAGCGACCAAACAAGAGACTATGCTGGCGCCTTCCAGCATAGCGGATATGCCCAACGGCGTGGCCAGTGCCCTGACAGATATCAGTCTGGATGCGGTAAGTGCGATCCGTCGATCTTCAGCAAGCGAGCTTAAATTTTGTGGTCTTTGCTAAGAGCATTCGACTGAGTAAGCTCCTAGAGCAAGGGTAGAAAATGATGGTGGGTTTTTTGGAATATCCATATTCTTTGGTTGGTAATTCAAATAAAAAAATGACGATTTTTGCTCATTCATCATCATCTGCAAAATCTTATTTTTCCATTTATGATTGATTTCCTCATATATAACTAGGATTATCTTGATATGTTCTCAAAGTAATGAAAATGAAAACTATTCTCTACTACAGTTAGTGGAGTAGAGTTAGCATTGAAGCACGTACCATATGATCACCAGACCATGTTATCACGAATGTTATCATCATGGTGTAGAGCGAATACACTATGTCTTTCCATAGGTGCGACTGACCAGATTCGGCACTACTTTTTCCTTAATGTTCACTCTTTCTAAATGTTGGTTCCAGGTTAGCCTAGGATCTATCATCACTCCCAGGTGAGTAGCCTCTCCCGGCAGCTGTATCTTTTCGCCTCAAACTCTTAAAGGTCCTAGGCCCTTCATCTTGCTCCTCTTGGAGAACGCTACTGTGGTCTATTTCGTTGGGCTCTTATTCAGTTATTTTTCCACTGTTCACCTTGTTATAATATTCAGGGTCTATTTCATGAGTATCCTCACTATCTTATTGTTTTTGCCTCAAACTAAAATGACTGAGTCATCTGCATAGCCCAGTTTTCCACTATGGTCCAGAAGACGCAGTAACTCGTTACGTAACAGTGGGGAGAAAACTTCATCACCGCTACAATAAAGATCAATTGAGAGCAGAAAAAACTAATTTCATGTGATGATTGTCAGACCAATGATCACCTAGAGAGCCGATAAATTCACAACGAATGGTTCAAATGAATCTTTCTGGTGTAAGAGACAACTGAATTTCCGGTTTATTCTGTACCACACCGTCTGTAGCCATGGATAACCTCCTAGATTCTACTTTTACTCTACTGATTTCTGGAAAGAGCCTTCTTGGAAAAACCTGCGACTTAATGCTTTATAGTGTCCTTATCCCGACTAGAGAGGACTGTATCCTCCGCTAGGTGGAAATGTTAAGAACCGAAAGCCGTTGGTTCACAGATCGATAAGACCTTGGTTTCTGGTAAAGGTATGTACAATTGCTGATCCAGGACAAATATCTATCTGTATAGGGACATATGCATAGCTAAGCGGCTCAGGAATCACTTATCTCCCACCAAGTAACGTCCAAGTTGATAGTGAACTACCTCAACGGTGAGACTTGAGGAATTGTCTCTGCTATGAATTGCTTCCTAGTTTGACCTGGAATGTGATAAAGCTGCCGATTCCCTCGCAAAAAGAGGAGCTTCAAACGGTTTCGCCATACCATTGGCATGGCTTTGGGCTTCTTAGAGGATTGGAGCATTCCAAGCCATTGATACTTCCTTTGGCTTCGTTAAGGATCTAGTCTTTTTTCTCATGAATAAGATCACAAGTACTAAGCTTGCCTAATTTGTATTATATGAGATATGATGGTCAGCAAGGTGAATTCTAAAAGTGTGGTGTGGTCCAAAACTTTCTGCTACTGGAAACAGAACATCTTATGAAATGTTGAGTTCAGTGATGTAAGGTAGACTTACCTTTTGGTTTCCAACTAAAAATCACTGCTTCACCTTCTTGAGGTGTGAGTTTAAAGAGTCTCAAGGCAATCTGCTATCACTGAAGTTCTTAGTATATTGGAATCATCCGGGTGTGTTGAGGATTGCATTATAATGGTTGATTCATCTTCAAATTCAATATGGTGGCACTACGACATCATCTATAAAAAAACTGTCTAACAGGTCGATGTAATGAGAAACAAAAGAGAAAGTTTAGATTTTGGGATTTTGGGTTTTAGTTTCAAAACTGCTCTTTCTGATGCTGGGTTATTGATTATTCACTCACTTTTTCACTAGTACTGAAAAAAACCCATAGTATATTTGATCTTCACTCAGTGAAAGAGGTAAATGAATTGGAGAAAATTTTTAAAATGTTCCATTGAAAACCGAGTTTATGTCTTCCTTGGTTATTCACTACAAAAATATTTCCATAGATGGGGCCACCATTTGGAACAGTATGCTACCTGTAGTATATACTGCACTATGTCCGTTACCCCATAGCATTTGTTAATATCTACCGCAGTCGTAGACGAAATAGCAAGTATAATAACCTGCAAGCCACGACCAACTAACCGGAAAAATAACTTTTACATAATTTGGGATATTTGTTACTTTCAAAAACTGTATTTTCTCCAAGTTTGGAGATAGGTGGATAGACATATAGGTGGAATTTTATTTTCTCTTGTATTTTGTATTAATGTATGGGGCTAACATTTCAATTCAACACATATCAAGATATCGACAACAGTCAGCAGAAATCGAAGAAAAATATATATAATATGCTCAAAAAGTTGGCTTGTGAAATAAATGTATTAAATTTACCCGACAAGGAATATGGATATCCCAAATGAATATTAAATATAGGATTATATATGCGTTTTAATGAAACATTCAACAATATTTCACTTATTGACTTGAATGATTCTACCAAAACTCGAATAACTTGATTGGGATATATTCAAATATCAAGGATTCACGATAATGCTATACGTCTGAACGGTATATTTTTCACGAATAATGTTCAACAGTCACAATCAAATTATTCGATATTTCTCTGCAGTGAAATTGTTCCTGATAAAGTGAGGTATAATATGGTGTATCCATATGATCATCCAATCTCCATATCTTAGAAATAGAAGACACTGTGCTAATTTACCAAGACAGAAGGGTTCAAGCCCCTTAAACTTCCATGGAAATATTATCCTTTTCAAAGGCCAATGTTATGAATGAGTGTCATTGACAAGACCTTCAGGAAAACATTTTGTATAGGAGTTTGTTCATCAAAATTATACAAGGTTCTCTTTCGAAAACATTTAGTCTGGAAATATTGATTTCTTTCCCTTTGTTGAAACTTCCTCTACTTTCGACAACAAAATTACCGATTGATATGAAAGAAAGATAAATATATTTGATCGTTTCGATATATTTTCTGTGCATTACAATAAAATGAAATTCATTTTGGGCATTATCTTGCCACAGTTTTTCAAAATCTAGTAAAGTACCCCTTTGAATCTGAAAGTCAAAGCATTCAGGAAATAACCTCTGACTCCATGCCTCCAACTGTCAACTACGACCTGCCCAATAAAGTACTGTTCACGAGAATGGAGGACCGGATCTTCTGGTAGAAGGAAATATTGATAGCAGATAGTTGTTAGTTCACAGATGGATCAAAAACATCTTCCTGTTCGGGCCGAAAACCCAGAACAGAGATATTAACCTGTCTAGGAACCCATGCAACTGTAACACAAGCGGAATTTTACGCTGTACACCTCACACACAAGGTAATAAAAATATTATCGGACAGTCAAGCGACGTTGGGAGCTCTTGGCTCACACCGAGCAACGTCTAAATTGGTAGTGAATTGCCAAAAACGACTCTTCTCAATAGAAAGACTTAACAGATTGTCTCTGGTCAAGATTCCTGGCCATACTGGCCTGGAAGGCAATGAGGCTGCTGATTCATTTGGAAAAGGAATCTTTATCGGACCAGAACCTGTCATTGGCAAGAAGATTTATGGACTTCCAGGATTTGCTCACTCCAAGATGTTTATTCACCCTTCTAAGCTTGATACCAAACATTTGTTGGACTACATTAGGGATGAACCACGACGTCTAACAGACCTTCTTACATGTCACTGTCATTTGAATCATCATATGAAGAGACTCGGACTGTTGGAAGATAGTGTGTGTCGCCTCTGTTTGGAAAATGATGAAACAGCAGGGCACATACTTTGTGCCTGCCCCACTGGGGACCAAATGAGGTTTACCTGAAAGACCACTTACCATACAAACTAATCGGCTTCGTTAAGAAGCTGGGTTTAATTGGTCGGTGGAGGGTCGAATAGACCCACTCAATTTGGACCTAACCTAACCTAACCTAACCCCTTTGAATACGATACCAAAAGAAGGATAGGTTCAGATTTCTGGATTAGATTTCTAGATTAGACTTCTGATTAGATATTGCGGCCTAGCATCTGTTTTTCATATTTTTCATCATTTTGTGGATTCCTTATTCAATTTTGAAGTTCATTTCTGTTTTTTTTGTGATATGTCATACTGATAACTCATTTATTTTGTGGAAATTCATCTTCAATTGAGTGATATAGATATGAATACGACCAAGGTTTTGGTTTTTACACCATTCTCAAGTAAAGTATCTTAACACTACTCATTCATTAGTGTTATTTATGTCCAGTTTCAATATATCTGCTGACCTTAGATATGAATGTTTTTTTCTGAATGAGTAATCAGACTAACGTTCACTCATTTTGGAAAGGTCCTTTCAGATTTAATATGTTTTTTTCTAAAATGGTCTGGCAAGTGTTTCAAAATATTTCTCTAACAAAGCACTCATATCATATCATTCTTTCAGCTCTTAAAAATTTTAAATCACTCATGGATTCCTTATTCAATTATAAGGTTTTTTTTTGTCTTGGGAGCTGTCTGTCTTGTTCATTTAGTCCAAGTCTCCAGAAAACACTGCAACCTCTTGGGCTCATTGCGTTTATTCTTCCATCTTCTCATGACACCCATTCCATCAGTCTCGTTCCCTCTACTAGTTTGTACAGGTTCCGTGTTGGATGTTCGTCATATTCGTCTGGGCGTAACTTTGTACTGAAAAGGGGGTTGGTTGGATAACAGGATCAGTTTTTTCTTAAAAAACAATTGTATTCTTGCCGACGTTTCATTTTTAAGAAAAAATTGATCCTATTACCCAACCAACCCCATTTTTCAGAAAAATTATTGGATCACTAAACTAGTTTATTGTAATTTTGTAGCTGAGGTCTCCGTTGTATAGCTCCATTTTATTCAGGTGCCCTCTAAGCGGACAATGACCTGTTAGTAACCCTGTAATTATTCTAAGCCGATCCCTACTATATTGAAGTAGTTCTTGGGTTCTTTTCTCGGACGGTTCCCCAATGAAGGTTCTACTGTGTTTGTTGCCAGATACTTTTGTCCGGTACTCTGTGTGCTTCTTATTGGTCCATGTCCTAATCTGGTTTCGTACTAATGATTTTGGTACCCCCAGAGCTGGTTCAGGACCTATATATGAAGTTGATGATCCGCGTCTAGCGCATTCATCAGCTTTATCATTACCTGTGTTTCCCAAATGCCTTGGCACCCAGTACAAAGTTGATTTGTTCCTCTTTACAAATTCATTCAGTTCTTCATGGCATTCCCAGACCAGTTTTGATGTTCACCTTCGGGTTTGTCAGAGCCCCTAGTGCGCTCCTGCTGACTGTAAAAATATTTATCCGCTCATTTCTTTGAGGTCTCAATTTAATAAGCCTTGCACCCTGCAAGATAGCATACACTTCCGCGTGAAAGAAGGATGTGTATAGTCCTAGCGGATAGCTGTCAATTATAAGGTTTATTTGTGTTATTAATTCTCAGTTTGACTCTATATTTGTATCTGCGGATCATTAGTTTCAATACATCTGCTGACCTCAGATATAAATGTTTTTTCTGAATGAGTATTCAGAGTAACCTTAACTCATTCTGGAAAGGTCCCTTCAGATTTAATATGATCATTTTCTAAAATGGGCTGGCAATTGTTTCAAAATAAGTCTCTAATAAAGCACTCATATCAAATCATTCTTTCAGCTCTTAAAAATGTAAAACGACTTTTGTGGATTCCTTATTCAATTATAAGGTTTATTTGTGTTATAAATTCTCAGTTTGACTCTATATTTGTATTAGTGGATCGTTAGTTAAAGCACTCATATCATAGCATTCCTACAGCTCTAAAAAATTTAAAATGAATCTTGGGTATTTCGAGACAAAAATAAACCAATCTTGATAGTTCTTTCTTTTATATTTTGCCTGTGGAGCATAGAGATTGGGTCGGTATTGAATGGATACACTATTATATTAATTTGAACTGAACACATGAACACATCAGGAACAATCTCACTAGGAAATACTCTACTATAAGAACGTTTACTGCGTATTATTAATTTGAACATAGCAATACCCATGGAATCCCGATTCAATTGTAAGTTATTTGTCTTTGGTGTTATATGTGAGTGTTGAATATTTTGTTGATCTGTTGTTTCAAAACCCCAGAATAACCTAAGAATGCGAATTGTTTCCTGTTTTCACATGAGTTGATTCCTAAAAAACTATCGTGAAAAACGTTGTGATATTGACATGATCCACATAACTTCCTAGTCTGATGATGCAAAAAGAAATTATGAAGAATAGAGTCCAAATATCTTTGTTTTTCAGAATAAAGAGACAATGTATTTTCAAAAATTGCATTCATATCTATGACTGCATAGATACATTTCTTTCGTATTTTCGGTACTCTCAGTTAGATGATAACATAAGTTGTTCTATCATGTTCAAACTCAATGTTCAATAAAGTTTTCTGAAGAGAAAATTATCAAGTTTTTTTATCGGGAAACCTGATTGTTTCAAGACTTTTCATAAGTCAGTATGTAGCAAGTAACAAGCAATATGTCCCTGGTACAACACCACCTAGCTCTTGAAGAAGTACGGTTTACAACCAATGGGAATGTATATGACACCAGAAACTTTGGTGATTCAATCTACCACAGGATTCATCAGACAGAAAAATCCAACCTTGCCAATGCAAAATGTGGCACAACTTTCTGTCTTAAAAGATTACTCGCATTCAGCCTATTCCCAAAAAGTCAAAAAAACTCTTACAAATAACTATAGACAAGTCGTTTTGCTATCAGTGATATCAAAAGTCATAAGAAAGTCGTAAACCACCATATCTTCAATCATTTGTCTCGTCATTCCATTTGGATTCCAAGACATCGGCTACGGAGGACAACAACCGCTACAGAATGCTGCAATTTTTTATTAAATTGAATGCTCATGACTGCATTGATGACGTAAATAAACTCGGGGTTCTAAATTTAATCAAAGTTCAGCTCCACTAAACTGTGTGTCTTTGAATGTCCATGGAATATAATCATTTTTTTATTTTCTGAAATGTTTTCTTCTGAACAAAATCAGCAGGCAAATAAACACAGATATTGTGTGTAAGAAATCAACGAACTCATAGCAAATCATAGTTACTTTTTCTTGTAACAATCTTCACAGTTATGTGGATCAGATGAACTACACTATCACATGTCGTTAAATCATTTATTAAAACCTAAGAAAAGCATGACCCAAGGAGGTAGAAAAAGACAACTGTATATGAAATACTCAATTGTGTGTTTTAGATGTATTCAATGTATTTCACAAAGACTGTGACTTCAAAACTACAATTTCATAGTCGCTTGCACAAACAATAAAGCGAGTTTTTTATTTGAGTTAGTCTACGAGAAAACTCTCTCATTCCTGAGTATTACTAATGTTCAGTTGTCTTTCAAATTCTTAATCATGGAAACCATTAACACCAAGGCAGATATACAATTATCATAACCTTAGTTTCCAATCGTTCCTTCCAACCCAATCTGTAGACTTGTAGTTTTTGTATTCTTTGTATTAATGTTATTGCTGAATACTTTCGTGTTTTATGTGTAGTTTCTCTATCGAAAATTTCACTAGATATTTCTAAAACATAACGAGAATATTTCAAATACTGTCTCAAAGTAATAGAACGTCTGAAAGAAGAAAGTTCTGTAGTCTTCTTTCCTCTGGCCAGAAACTAGATAGAATTTTGGTGGCAGCAGGATTGTTTTGGCATTGGCTTCCATAACATCGTCAATTTCCGTCATTAAATTGATTAGAATATGAGAAAGTAATATTTGTACTTTCAGGATTCAACCTGTATCTGAAATAAAACATTTTCTATAAAAAAAGGACCTTGTTTCCAGATAACCTTGGATTTCTATGTAGAGTATCAGTTTGAAAATGAGTATGTAAAAATACGTCAAATTTATTCTTGAGAAAACATTTTGAAGGTTTCTATACCTCTTTTAGCTACCATTTCAAAAATACCTCATACTTGACCTTTCTTTTCAGTACTTTTAGAAGAATCAATTATTACTTCGAAGACATTTGAGTATCAAATGTTTGGCAATAATCAATAATATCAAATCTCAAAAAGACTGTCCATCATTTTCTGAACAGCGATGAAATCTATTCTCACAAAGTCCTCTATAAGTTTCCAAAAAACATCTGCCTGAAATTTCCTTCACACAACTGTTATTCAAATCTTCAAAATTTTGAGCTTTGTTTTATTATAAGTCAGGTGATCGTGTTGGCCATCCTTGCTCCTCTTCGACCAAGCCATCTACCAGGAAATCTGCCATTTAGCAAGTTAACTCTAAGAAAGTAGTATGATGAAGCTCCATCTTGTTGAAAAAGGATCAGCCGTATCAATTTGATCTTCCAAACTATTGTTATTGAGAGGTCTATTATTTCCTGAAACAGATTCAAGTAGAGCTCACCAGTTAGATTTTCATCAATCAATATAGGTTCAATAATCCTATTCCTGAAAATACCAGACCAAACGTTCACTTTCTCTGCATACTGTGTATGATTTTCCCGAAAAAGTCGCAGATTTTCATCGCTCCATAAGCGATTATTTTGTTTGTTAACTTGCCCATTGAGAAAATACCGTCACTCATCAGTAAAGCAAATATTCTGTGGAATATTTCAGTTTTCATTCATAAAATCCGTAGTAATTTTTCACGAAATTCGATTGATTTGTCGGAATCGTCGTCATAAAGCTGATTCGTTCTTTTCTTTGGGAAATTCCCACATTTTTGTAAGAAGAAAGAGAAGAAGAAAGCCAAAACCTTCCTTTCTTGAGAGTTTGACGTATTTTTTGCAATTTTTAGATTTTTTCTAAGGGTCGGAATATACAGGGCGATACGTTTTCAAATTGACTCGCTGTATGTCTGGTATAACTGTTGATAATTTTTAAAATTTTAGTCAGCAAATAAAATGTGACATTACTCTTTCTCTTTTCCCAGCAATATTAGCAAATTTGAAAAATTCTCCTCATGTTTTTCCATCGCACTCTAAACTCTTTATGACAAACCCACAACCTAACACAAATTATTTGTATTTATTATGTACCGAGACCTCAGCAGGCTTATTCCTGAGTACTTTTGCAAAAAATTCAAGGTAAATTTTGGTAGTTTTCGAAATAGTACGTTGTGCTTCGCTTCAAGTATATTGGTACGCATCGCCTATAGAACACAATCAATTTCTGTAGAAATAGAGTTGATTTTCTTGATATCGCAGGTTAATACCATAAGAAGAAAATGTATATCCGGTTTCTGAAAATGAATTTGATTCGGTTGGATTTGTTAAGGACACAGCACTAGTAGCACTAATAATATCGACATCAAATTAAGATTCTGTTAGTGTTCTCGAATACTAGTTTTCCATTATAAAGTTTTCATCCTCGTCTGTGGAATTATCAACAGAGGGAAATCAATTGTAGGCATACGTGAGTTTTATTTCCATTGGGAAATAAAACTTTCATCACATCTGGTCTCAAAGTCGTTGAGATCAAAAACTTGAGAACAAACTTCAAATCATTAGACAACAAAGTAAATACAAGCAAAAAGAACAGCGATCTAGTGTAGTACTAGAGTCAAGATTTTTTTAAGTACATGTAGAAGTATTGAAAGTATATTTTTAGTAATCACTAATGATCAATTTATCAATATCCATGATTAAAATCACAGATTTTCACAATACAGACTTCATTTCCAATACGCATTCCACTACATTACATAAGGCGCAGCTTGACTCTCGATTTTTATAGGGATCCAATAAAAAAAAAGATCTACTAATTAACAATTGATTTGATGTGCTTAACCCGTCAATCTAACTATTATCAACGAAGATACAACTTAGTGCTTTTCTGACATGTTGCGCCGTCGTTGTTTTTTCTTTGTCAATGAATTCTGCATCCCTTTCTCTTTCATTTGATGTGCTACATGTGAGGATGCGATAATTATTAGCGACATGTAGCCTTTCTGACATGTTACGTCACCTTTTCTTCATTACAACTCATTCATTGTCACAAATCATTGCACATTTTCCATCATCTCAGATGCCAACGACGTTACCTTCAACGTTTTTTTATGTTTTATCATTATCATAATTATTCAACCCTCATCTCCACATTGAGTTCTATCTAACACAACCATCCAACCAATATTTGTTCCCTCCAACCTGATTAGCTGACCAACGTCACTCTGTTTTCATAAATTAAGTTGTGTGTTCCGCTAGCGCGCTTAGCTAATTGGTGTGTCTCATTGGAGTGAGAACAATTTGAATTTCCCGCTGTGCACGCGGTAGCTTTTGATTTGTCAACTGGGTGATGACGAAAAGCGGAGGAGTGGGGGCGACCTGGAGAGCCGCTCTTCCTACTACTACAGCATCCACAGTAAATTACAGAAATATTGTTTTCCCTTTTCAATACTCGTCACTGAGTCAAAGAGTCAAAAAAATATCAGAGAGTCTGAGAGTCAAACAATTACTGAAGGTTCTATACTTCTTCTTCGATGGGAATAATTATCAATCTGATCAGTAACTAAATATTCATTGAATCTCACAACGCAATATCGAAATTCCATCTCTAAGAACCATGAAGGAACCAACGATTTTATTCTTTTTATCAGGATCTTGGTGCTACGATATTTTAACCAGCTTTTCAAGGGCCGTCTTTACTTTTGGGATCCGACCTTGGTTTCTATTCCCTATTAATTACTTCAACGACAAGTTTGACTACATATTTTATTTCGCCTTGAACTTTTTCTATTGCCTGCCCTTTTTTCAATTCGCTTGAATTTGTTTTAATTCGCCTGGCTTGGTGAATAAAAATTTCTAATTGAATCATCACTACGTCTACTTCGTGTGAAGCCAGGAACACGAAATACCTATTCAAAATTTCATCATTCACACATGGAAGCGGTTTCAGGCGATGTTACAACCTGTTACATCAGTCCGTTTAAACATGTACACAGAGAGCACACACCGATTCTAAGTATGACGTCCTCACAAACCTGGATAAATACCGTTGTCTGTACCTTACTGCTCATTTCACGTTGATCACAATGGCGGAATAAAAGAAGAAGAATACTTGACATCACTTTATCTGCATAACCAATAAACAATTATAATATAATTTGAATATCTGTGAAAATTTTCATTTTGTTTTTTGTCATTGTAATTGCATTGAGGGAGTTGTGCCCATTTGAATAGATGAATGAATAGAATCAAATTTCCAATAAAGAAATAAACACTTGCTCTATGTCTTTGAATAAATCTTCTAACCAAATTGATACCCAGGAAAACGATCCAAACAAAGCAAACCGATCAATTTCATTTCCAGATTACGGCGATACATTCCCCCTATCGAAAACATCTCCAGCATATTCAGAGCAACCGACACTAACGTCAACCTCATCCAGAAATCTAAAAACTATCCGCTACTCCCACAAGATAGCACACTAGTGGCACAACACATCATTAGTCGATGTTGCCATTGTTCACGACTCCACTTGTATATATGTATACGTTGCAATCGCCCATTGTGACATTCTCGGCGTTGCCGGGAGCAAAGAAATTTATTTAGATTTGAGGAATTTCATTATAATGTGAAGAAACGATTTTTGTGTTCAATTAGTAGAGAAGTGAAGAATCGCCAAGAAATACCCACTGATATGTTTTGATAGACCAGCTTATGGATGATAAATAACTGTATTTTCATGAATTTGAAATGAATTCCTAGTGATTTGACTGAAAACATCCTGGACGGACTATGGTGGATTAATTATTCATTAATGCCTTTTTCTGGACATTACATTCATTTGTTTATTGAACAATCGAAAATATACAGAACATTGAATATACAAACGTTGAGTTGAACATTTTTGTTCCTGGCGTAGTTATTGATTCGGCAGATATGGACTGAATCGATACTAGGTATTTACCTTCATCTGTCCAATAAATAAGCACTGTTTCATTACAAATACGATGATATCGGGTGGTTTCCGTGAAATTTATCCTGAATGACTGTTGGAAAGCGCAATTTCGATGCGAGAGAAGACTAGACTAGCTAACACTAAACTAGAGAACACACTCTGTTTTGGAGCAACAAGAACTCTGTTTTCCCAGTGGAACGTCCAGCGCATCCGCAACGCTGCGTCCTCATCTTTCATTAGTGACAGTTCAGTCGGGCCTTTTTGAAGCGCATCTTCACTGGTATCAAAATTTTGCAGTTCTAAAAGCTTGTCAACAATCATTCTAACCAAAGTTTTCGCAAACTAACCTATACCTATACTAACTCATACCAACATTAATATATTGTATAGGCCTAATTCTTTCGATTGGTATAATATTTGATCAATAAACAAATGAGCGTATTGGTGGAAAACTAATTTTTTAACTTTCAATTGAACATAGTCTGACCAAGATTATTTCAGACAACCTACTGGCCATTTATGAAAAGATACTTTGGAGCCTATTCCATTTCATCATTTTAAATTATCTTGCCGTCAAATAACCATGATCAAGTTAAAACAAGTTATTCTCTGTTACACTTTTTATATAAACGGACTGAGCTGCAAACCCTTCGACAGAAAGCTTTTTGTTTTGTGTATATTTTTTGACAAACGACAGTTTGGTTGTTTTATGCTCTGATTAGACGAGTTCTTGAATTGACCGATTTTGCAAGAGTCGACGATAGAAGTTGACACATTCACAAAATTGTGAGAATGAATGTTGCAACTGTTTTTGGATTGAAGTTTGTTTTTATACATATATATTTTACGTTGTCCTTAGGGTTTTCCCATGTATACCAAATAAATAATAAAAAAAGAAATATTTCATCTTCATCTGTTAGAACGTCTCCTAATTTCCAATACTAGATGTTATTCATTTGATGAACATATAATATTTATCTGGCATCCACATACAATAGGCACTGTTTGTTCACAGCTATCAACTGTATGTAATTTTGCCGTCGAATATCGTAATCTACTCCTTGAAACTGAATGTATATGCGATCCAATTTCTCATTTTCTTGCAAATGTTGAATATGAACTTGAATATGGCTCATTCATTGAGAAGTTTATCAATTTTCACCAGGAAATCATCTATACGAGTGAAACTGATGTTCTCGAATGTCATTTCCTAACCTCTCTTCATAAAAACTCCATCATATTGATGCCATCTGGTGTTGAGAAAGAATTTTAAGTCGCGTACTCGTAATTTCACATTTTTGTGAATGGAAAAACCGAAGGATTTTTCTGTCAAATCTGGCAACGCAGGTTGTTGTGCTTTTGTGTACTTATCGGGGTCCTGATACGTTTAATCAACGTCAAAAGCACCTCTTCAAAAAGCCTCGTAATTACTGATCGATTCATCTCTTCCGTTTGATGGGGTTGAAAACAAAGGCTTTTATATAATTTTTCGGAAGTTTTGTGGTTCGCGATTGAAACGGATTGTTTCGAGGGAAAGTGATTGAATTCAGTTTGGGTTAGTCTTGAGGGTTATTATAATCCCACTTCTGAAGCCAAAAAAATGCTAGTAGACGAAGATTACCTTTCATGTTTTAACAAAATTCTATGATATTGCGATCTCTGAAAGGGGTATCACGACAAACATGAAATTCGTTTTTATCACTCTGAAATCAACAGCAGCTCAAAATTTGACAGGGTGGTTAGTTGACAGTGAGTGTTTGTGAAGGGAAAGTGTGTGGAAAATAGAAATCACCCGGGAATTTTTCCATTGCATGGGAATATGACGTGATACTTGGTATAACAAGATGCATTTTAGTTCCCCAAAATTGTTTGGTACGAAAACCACAGCAAAAATGGGTGACTCCGCGTTAAGCGTAAAAACGTGCAGAATTTAGCCAGCAGCCCAGGAAACTAGATTTGACTCGAAGGGTGGCTTCTTCAGTGCAGCATAGTCAGGTATACAGTGCAGTTCTTTAATGTCTCCCCCCCTTTTATTTTTTGAACGGGTCAACTTAAAAAATTTAAATTTGGAATGCATGAGTACTTTATTTTGACAGATGGAACTCTGGAAACCCATCTGGAGAACAAAATTAAATGGAAAGGGGGGTCTTGTGACACATAATTTTAGAGCTCACGACGACCATATGGCTATATACCAGGGTTATCTTACCCATGATATCATATTGCTCGGTGGTACGGTAGCCAAATATTCAGCAGGCTGGGGTGATTCGAAGGCTAAGTGGCATTCAAAGGCAAGCTTGCCTGGCTGCCACGGGCGCTATGAGAACCATCCCAACAGCCGCATTAGAAGTCTTGCTGAACCTAACGCCACTACATATACATATTCAAGGGGAAGCCACGTCAGTCATCAATAGACTGACCAGAGGGCAAATGCCTATAAACATGATGCACGGTAAGAGGTACAACGAGCTAGACAAAGAGTTGGAAAACTACCCCATGATGGGAATGCCATCGGATGAGATGCTTTCCCAGTATAGCTTCGGAATAAACTTCAAAAAACAGGCAGAGAGGCATGGAAGGGAGGACCTCCAGAGATTGCCTGTTACACAGACGGCTCAAAAACTGAAAAAGGTGTAGGAGCAGGAATCTATATAACTAACCCAAAGACAAAAGTCTCACTAAGCTTAGGTAAAAAAGTGACGATATTCCAGGCAGATACGGCAGCAATATGTCACTGCGCAGAAGAGTTACTAAGGCAAAAGTTTAAGGAAAAGACTATTGCAATATATTCTGATAACCAAGCAGCTATAAAAGCAATTAGCTCCATACAGGTCAATTCCAAACTGGTCTGGAACTGCCTAGTAAAGCTACAAGAACTAGGTAGTCAAAACAGACTGTCATTAGCCTGGGTACCAGGACACACAGAATACAAGCTTATTACCTCATATTATGTGGTTAAATGTCAGTTTATTGAGGCAAGTATTTAAAGTTCCGAGGAGCAAGCGAGACATGTATTGATGTCACCGCCGTGACCTCGAAGATGGCGGAAGATATCTCTAGCTGGAGTGTACTGCAGGAAGAGAACCTGACGCTACATAAGTATATCCTGGTAGAAACAAAAAACATGATGAAGACAAGCTGGAAAGGAGAAAAAGGGAAAAAGCTCATCGACTGGGCAAGGTACCGACATCAAGTCAGGGCGCGAGTACGAGAAATAAGCTAGCAAGGCAAAACATCCCACCATAAAAGCTGTGAAATACTCAAGGATGCATATCGCATGGCAAATATCGCGAGCAGAGCACCGGATAGATCAATACCATACTGGTGGTATCGAAGAACAGAGAAGACGCTGTAATATCGCCCGCAGAACATACACCCGGTCTGCAAAACGGGAATGGAACCCCACCAAGCTGGGAGAGGCACAGGAGCAATACCGGCAAGCCAGATGAGAGCTCAAAAGGCTCATCAATAAGGCTAAACAGGACCACTGGAACCAACTGTGCGATGATCTAGATAACGACATATGGGGAAGTGGGTACAAAATAGCGCTCCCTTTTCCCAACTCGCGAGGAACCGGTCGCACTTCAAGACTGGCAGATGCAACCAGTGCAACTTTTCACTATGGAGGAAATAGAAATTGCACTGGACTCCATGAAGAGCGGAAAGGCTCCAGGGCCGGACGGAATTCCTAGCGAGGCGATCAAAGAGGCCTATAAAGTGGAGCCTGAGTGGATTGCGAAGGTGCTAAACAATCTCCTGACCCAGCAGGTATTCCCCGAGCAGTGGAAAACAGCAAGAGTTGTCCTCATCCCGAAGAAAGATCCAAATCTGCCTTCAGCATATAGGCCTCTCTGTATGCTGAACACGTTTGGAAAATTGTATGAGACTCTCGTCAGAAATCGATTGGCAACCGAAGTAGATGAGAAAGGGGGATTGGCAGGAAACCAGTTCGGCTTCAGGAAGGGGCGGTCAACGATCCATGCTCTAGAACAGATGGAACACTTCGCAGCAGGATGTAGAGAGAAGTGGTGTGTACTGGTGACACTGGATGTGGAGAATGCCTTCAACTCTGCGGACTGGGGGCTCATTATAGAGAAGGTCGACAGCATGGGCGTTTCTGGTTATCTGGCCAATATACTGAAATCGTATCTGCGAATCAGAACGATAAAGGTAGAGCGTGACAAACCTAGAGAAGTCCACGTAGGAGTCCCACAGGGGTCGGTCCTAGGGCCGCTCCTGTGGAATATTCTGTATGACGGGGTGCTCAGACTTAACCTTCCTGAAGGTGCCAAGACCATTGGCTTTGCCGACGATCTCGCTCTTATAACTAAGGGAAAAAACGAAGAAGACCTTATCAGGAAAACGGAACGGAGCCTACGAGAGATTGAGAGTTTCATCGCCATCCACAAGCTGAGACTAGCACCGGAAAAGAGTGAGGCCGTAATACTAAAGGGAAAGAGGAAGCGGGACGGCATAACTTTTCGGCTTGGGCAAACCGTAATAACTCCCAAAAAAACCCTCAAATACCTGGGGATAATTATCGACAGCGGCAGATTCTATGGACCGCACGTAATAGCAGCGGCCAAAAAAGCTGAAAACAGAGCGGCATGCCTAGCAAGACTGATGCCGAACATTAGAGGACCTGATAGCAGCAAGAGGGCAGTACTAGGAGGAGTGGTACAGTCCATTCTACTGTATGGAGCGCCGATTTGGTACCCAGCCATGAGGATGGAGAAGTACAGGCAAATCCTGATCAAGACCCAAAGAAAGAGACTAGTACGCATCATATCTGCGTACAGAACAGTGTCTGCAGAAGCGGCACAGGTCGTAGCAGGCATGATTCCTATAGACCTTCTTGCTGCGGAGAGGAATTACATCCATGAGAGGACTGGAGAGGAGGCGTTGGCAGCACGCAGGAGAAGGGCGAGGGAAGTAACTATGGACAAATGGCAGGAGAGGTGGAACAACAACCAGGAAAAAGCCCAGTGGACAAAGAAAATGGTACCATCGGTGAAAGACTGGATGCTCCTTGAAGATAGGAAAACTAACTACTTCTCTACGCAGCTCTTGACAGGCCATGGCTCCTTCGGCAGCTACACGCATCGAATCGGAAGGACTCCTAGCGATGAGTGCGCCTACTGTCAAGGTGAAAGAGACGACGCTGAACATACGCTGTTTATGTGTCCGAGATGGACAGTAGAAAGACAGATCCTTCAGGCTGGTATCGGAGAGCCACTTGCTATTGAGAATTTTATGGTAACAAGGAATAATAATTGGAGAGAGTTCCGGAAATATGTTAAAACCGTAATGGCCATAAAAGAGAGAGAGAGGAACGCGAGCGACAGCAGCAGTATCAAGAATGAGATCGAAAGGCAGATGATATAGAGATGCCAGATCCATCTGACGAATGGACGGTACCGGATGGATCATACGTGGCGAAGAGGGGGGAGTTTTACTGGCTAACGAAGCACCAGTCACTCATGGAGTCGGTCCTGTGTGTTCGAAGGTCTTTCTCCCCCACAAAAAAAAAGATTAGGTTAGGTTAGGTTAGGTTAGGTTGGGTCCTAGGGACTTGGACGTTCTCACCGCTCAAAAAAAAAGTGAGTCTTGGGTGAGATCCACTTTCTTCTGTCTTAGGGTCTCACTTGGCCACCTCTTGTTTTTCTGATCTCGACGTTACTAGGATATCCGAGGGCAAGGGGTTTTTCAACTTCTCAAACAGGTATAGGGGAGGCGGCTGTACCCTCTCTCATCTTCCAGCTGCTCCCTGGCTCCTCCAAACACCTTGGTAGTGGGCTGAGGAGTAGCTACCGCGTCTTCCAATCCCAAGGTGTAGCACCATCGCGCCAAAGGGATGCATGGCACAGCGGTGACTAAGTGTGTCTCAAACGATGCCCCCTGGAAATGGTGACCCAGGGGGAACATGGCCTTACCCCTGCACGCGGGACTCTGCAGGGGTGGACAGACATATCCTAGCTACTCGTAGGAACAGAAATGAATTTAAATGAAAATACCAAATCAAAGTCGAACGGGGGTACTAACGTACCTGAGAAGAAGGGGGAGCGGAAGGATGAACTTGAGACCAAGGAAGATATGTTATTAAGAGAAAAGAAGAAGAGAGAGGAGTTTGAGCAGGAGCTCCTGAAACAGCACGAGAGGAGATTCTCAAAAGGTCACTCACCGAAAAGAGAGATAACTCATAGTAGTGTAGATAAAGCACCCAACACTTCCGGGCGGAAGGGGAGGACACCAAATGCGCCCGGGACACTAGGGTCGCGGAGGAAGATCTGCTTAAGGGCTTGTCATTGAAGTCGGCAGGGTCACACGCGGAAGAAAGCTGGTCCGAGGAGGAGGCATCTCAGCCGCAAAAGAAAAGGAAGAGGCGGCAGACGACGCCAAAAAAAGGAAAAGGGTGAAGTAAACAAGGCAATGGAAATAGATGGGCTACAGGAAACAATAGAACGGCTTGCAGAAAAAACGGACCAGTTGATGAAACTGGTTAGGATGAATGTGAACACCAAGGTAGAAATCAAGAAGATTTCT